>PVJS01002192.1:0-87175 GCA_004027185.1 Glis glis
TTTTTTTTTTTTTTTTTTTTTGCGGTACCAGGGGTTGAACGCAGGTGCGTTCTACCTCCACGCTACGCCCCCGGCCCTATTTTTTATACTTTATTTTGAAACCGGGTCTCACGATGTTGCGGAGGGCCTCACTAAGGAGAGAGAGAGACAGAGAGAGAGAGAGACAGAGAGAGAGAGACAGAGAGAGACAGAGAGCGAGATAGCTGAGGCTGGCTACGAACCGGGATCCTCCGGTCTTCACCTCCCAAAGTACTGGGATTACAAGTGTGCGCCACCACGCCCAGCATTTAAATTTTTGATGTAGGCACTTATTGATACAAAATTCCCTCAGTACTGTTTTTGCTATACCCCACTGGTCTTGGTATATTTTCATTTTCACTTGAACTAAGAAATTTTAAATACCCCTGATTTCTTCAATGACCTAGTGTTCCTTCAAAAGTGTGTAGTTCAATTTTCATGTATTTGTGTAATTTCTACCATTTCTCTCGCTGTTGTTTTCTAGTTTCATTCCATTTCAATTAGAAAAGAAGCAGGACATTGTTTCAGTTTTTAAAATTTGTTAATACTTGCCTTATGCCCAAATATGTGGCCTATTCTAGAAAATGTTCCATGTGCTGATGAATGGTATGTGCATTCTGCCAATTGTCAGATGGAATATTCCGCAAATGTTTGCTAAGTCCATTTGATCTACAATGTGATTGAACCCTGATGTTTCTTGTTGGTTTTTTTGTCTGAATGATCTATTCATTAGTAAGAATGCAGCATGGAAATCCCCCCACTATTAGTGTATGGGGGGTTATTGCTCCCTTTAGGTATTTGTTTTAAAAATTTGGTGCTGTAACATTGAGTGCATATAGATTTATAATAACTATATCTTCTCAATGAATTGATTATTTATAGCGACTGTTTTAGTCACTTTTTGCTATTTTTGTCTTAAAGTCTATATTGTCTGATAGCTATTCCTCTTTGCTTTTAGGCTCCATTTGCTTTGAATATCATTTTTCATCCTTTTACCTTTAAGTCTGTGTGTGCAGTGTAGGCAGCATATTGTTGTCAGCCATCCACTGACTTTTAATTGGAGAATTAAGACCATTTATATTCAGTTATTATTGAAAGGTATGGGCTTGTTCCTATCATTTTGTTGGTTTTCTTCTAGTTGTTTCAAATATCTTTGTTCATTTCTTCCTCTCTTATTCATCTTTGTGGTTTGATGGTTTACACTACTGACAATGTTTGATTCCTTCCTAGTTCTCATTTAAGTAGTTATTTTCTTTTATGGCTTGAAATACATACATCAATCCATGTCCTCAATGCCTTTGGGGTTTCTGCTAGTAAATCTGCTTTTAGTTGGATGGGTTTGCCTTTAAATGTGACTTGGAACTTCTCTCTTGCATATTTTAATGTTCTTTCTTTGTCCAATACTTATGCAAGCTTGCTTTGAATATATCCTGGAAGGGTTCTTTTCTGGTCATGCCTATTCAGTGTTCTGAAGGCCTCCTGTACCTGGATGTCCATGTCTGTCCCATGATTTAGGACGTTTTCTGCTATTCTTTCACTAAATAGGTTTTCCATGCCCTTAATCTTTATTTCTTCTCCTTTGGGTATATTGATTATGCAGACATTTGATCTTTCAATTATACCCCAGAGATCTAGAATGCTCTCTTCATTCTTTCTTATTTTTTTATTTCTGTCTGAATGTAATATTTCAAAAGACCTGTCTTCAAGTTTTGATATTCTTTGCTCTGCTTGTTCTAGCCTGTTAAAGCTTAACAGAATTTTTTTAATCTAACTTTGTGAGCTTTTCACTTCCACGATTCCATGTTTGGTTCTTTTTCAATATTTCTTTTTCTTTGCTGAATTTCTCATTAATATACTGCATTGTCTTCCTTCTTTGACTGTTTATCTTAATTCTCTTGGATTTCACTGAGCTTTAAAAATTATGCATTTGAACTCTTTTCCAGGAATTTTCATCCATTTTGATATTTTTGGAGTCTGTTTCTAGAGAGTTATGAACTCTAGGGGTGCTATGCCACCTTGTTTTTTCATAGTTCATGTGTTTCTATATGAAAGTATGTGCACATATTGGGAAGGGCATCTCTTTCACTTTTATGTGATTGCCTCCTTTGTAAGCGATGTTTTCCTGATGATGTGACTGAGGGTACTGGTTTGTTGTGCAATGTTGAGTTTTATTTCCAGCTGAACATTGTAGCGTAATCTCCTTGTATTTTCCTTTGACTATGACTAGTGGGTTTTAGCACAGTGTGCATATGTGTTAATAATTATAATAAAAATGAAATGAAATATTCAAAAAAACATATTGATTTAAAAAATAACCTATAAAAGGTGAAATTTTATTCTTCTTTATGGCTGAGTAAAATTCCATTGTGTGTGTATACCCAAGTTTTGTGATCCATTCATCTGTTGATGGATACCTAGGCTGGGTCCCTAATTTGGTTATTGTAAATTGTGCTGATATGAATATGGATATGCAAGTATTATTATAATATTCTGATTTAATTTCCTTTGGGAAGATGCCCAGGAGCACTATCACTGGATCATATGGTAGTTCCATTTTTAATCTTCTGAGAAACCTCCACACTGATCTCCATAGCAGCTGTACTAGTTTGCAGTCCCTCCAACAGTGTAATAGGGTTCCTATTTCCCCACAGCCTTGCCAGAATTTATTATTATTTGTGTTTTTTAGTGATTGTCCTTCTTACTGGAGTTAGATGGAATCTCAGTGTAGTTTTAATTTGCATTTCCCTGATTGCTAAAGATGTTGAGCATTTTTTCATATATTTGTTGCCCATTTATACTTCTTCTGGAAAGACTCTGTTCAGTTCTGTTGCCCACTTTTTGATTGAGTTATATGTTCTTTTAGTGTTAAGCTTTTTAAACTCTTTGTATATTCTAGATATTAGACCTTTGTTTGATGGATGGAACTCTAAAATGTCATACTAAGCGAGTACAACCAGTCTCAAAAAATTAGTAGATGTATTTTTTTTTCTTATATATGGATGCTAGAGAGATATTTAGAAATAAGGGCAACATCAGATAGATGGGCAGAGTCTCCAGTGGAGTGACTGAGGGGATTAGGGACGGGGATGAAGTCATAAAGAGTGTAATAGTTGAAATAATTCTATGAAGGTATACAAAACTACCAATTTCAATATCAAAGACATGCGTGGGACAGGGAGGGTGGGGGAAGGATCCAGTGGGGAGGGCACCAAGGACTATGTACATGGAACTGTCTGACACCCTATATCCCAGTATGTTATAAAAATACAAGGCACCAAATAAAAAATTTAAAAATCTTTGTCAACATTTTATCTACTGGTTTGATTAATTTTGATTAATATTTGCCTGAATAGATTATTTCATTAGGGGATAATAATTCTATTATTCTTTCTATGTTAACTATCTGTAACTCTTCTATAGAGAAGAGTTTTCCCACACTCACTGGGGCTGTTGCTTAACTAGACAACAAAGAAACTTAATTCTTTTCACTCACCATAAAGTTTAAAATAAAAAAGTTGATAGCTTAGCAAATACCAATGTTATCCAAGAGTTGTAGGGAATGAGGTTGGTGAGAAAAATGAGGGAGTGTTTTTTTCTCTCTCTCTCACTAGTTCCATTATAAATTTATCACTTTATCATCTATCTATCATCTATCTATCTATCTATCTATCATCTATCTATCATCTATCTATATTTCATCAATTTTTTAAAATAGTTCTTGAACTGGACTAGTGCCTCAAAAATGTGTCCTAAAATTTTGAATGGCACTATAATTTAACTGTGTCATAATTTTCTCACAAAAGATTCTCTCTTTCTGTCTCCATCTCCTCTCTTTCTCTCCTGACTTTATAAAACTTCTTCAATACATATTCTGACTCTACTATACCTTATTTTCCTCTTTATCTCCCAATGACAGTGATGTATCACTAAAAATCATATATTAGTTTTATGAGCATGTTCATAAGTAATAAAAGGAGAGATGTTTGACAGTAAGTGATCCATTAAAATTTTTTTTCACATAAGATAGGAAGTTAAGAAGATGTGTAGCTATGTACTAAAGAATTTTACCTTGTCCATAGTGAAGTCAAGCATTGGCATGCAGCCCTTAGGAGGCAATCTGTATCATACTTGGCAGAAGTGTCTGTGTTTAGGGACAGGGTGGCCATAATATTTAAGGCCAGTCATATCTGGTAGTCTTATGTTGGGGTCAGGTTATACAAGGAAGACCAATAATATGACTTAAGGGGCTTTGGGTCTCAACATGGAAGCTAAGAAAAATCTCACAGGTAATCAATAAGTCCATCATGTTATGTAATGATACCACAATAAAAACTCTGGACACCAAAGCTCGAGCAAGGATTCCTTTTGGCAATCGTGGATTCTAAGAGAGTAATACATCCTAAAGATAATGGAAACTTAGTGTTTGGAATCCTTCTTGATTCTGCTCTTTGTGTAGCTTCTGCTGGCTGATTTTAATCTGCATCATTCACCTATAATAAACCATAATTGTGAGGACAATAGCTTTCAACTAGTTTTATGTGTCTTTCTAGTAAATGATTGGACCTAAGGGTGAATGGGGAGACATCTCGCACTTGCAGTTGGTATCAGAAGTCAGGGGCTCTGTGTCCTTGGACCTTGCTAAGCTCTGGTAGCAGCATATGATAAATACAGTCTCTGCTATACTATGCTCTAACTTAATGATTTCTGGCTTTATGGTGGTGCAAGATCATTACACATTCAAATTTTGAATTTTAACCTTCACCCAGGCTAGTGATATGTGGTATGAAATTCTGTCACAATGCTGGGCAGTGGCAGAGAGCAGCAGCTCCCAGTCAGACATGTGATCATGAAGGTAAACAATCAATGCCCTATAATGTAAATGCATATTTTACTTTTTAAAATTTCCGACATATGATCAGTTTATTGGGATGTAACCATGATAAGTCAAGGAACACTTGCACTATCTGATCAAATTGTGAGATTTTTTGCTACCAAGTGTTTACGTTAAGAAAACATTAGTAGTTACATTATTAATTAAAATTAAAGCAATGAATGCAACTTTTTGTTCATCTACTTCCTTTAGAGTTCTAAGAATTCAAATTTGGAACTTCCAAATTTCCCAGCATTTGAAATCCCTTGACTTTCCTGCTAAAAAATGAAATGGGGACAAGGAGTGCTGCAGAAATCCTCTAATCTTCTTTTATATAACTTGGGATCTCACATTTTCTACATCTAAAATATAGTGGCTATTACAATGCTCTCATGCTATTTATTTCATGGCACTAAGCCTTTATATTGAAGTCTGCATCAAGGGAAAAAGATTTGGATGAAAAGTATACAATCTAGTAATCCATTTTTTTCCAAATAATTGCAAATACATGGATATTTTAATGAATCTTTACTATAGAGTTAAACATTTAATTTTGTTTTGGTTTATCTTGGCTATTTTTTATGGTACTGGGGATTGAACCCAGGGTCGTTCTACCTCTGAGCTATTCTCTCAGCCCTATTTTATTCTTTATTTTGAAACAAGGTCTCACTGGGTTGCGGAGGGCCTCACAAGTTGCTGAGACTGGCTGCGAACCTGCGATCCTCCTGTCTCAGCTTCCCAAGTACTGGGATTACAAGCATGTGCCACCACACCCGGCTTATCTTGGCTATTTTTTTATTGGTACATTGTAATCATACATCATGATGAAGTTCAGGGTGATAGAGGCATACATGCACACAGCACTCATTTAATCCAATATTTGGAATTTTTAAAAGCAGGCTAATTAATATCATTGATTTAATACATGCCTTACTATTTTTGTTAAGACCATTTTTATCTCTCTTCTAATAGAATAAAGTTATAAACCTCAAACTAATATATAGAAATAAAATAAATGGGAAAATTTGTGAAGGTTTCAAATAATTGGGAGAAGATAAACTGGTAATTTAGAAACTTAGAGAAGTTTTTATATGTAAGGGAATTTTGTTATTAAGAGAAAGTCCAAGCAGCATAGTATCTACTGTTAAACATTTAAATTCAGTCAGATATCTTCTACTTGGATTCCTGCTGACTATTATTGCAGTCAGAACAATTCACTTAGCTTCTGTAAACCTCAGTTTTCTAATTTTCAAAATTCTTGTAATAATTTTATAATAGGTTAATTGTGTGTTAATAGGTTAATTGTCTAAAAATATATGTCTATTTGGGAAAATGTATAGTGCTTAGCAGAGTCCCAGACACACAGTAATCTCTCCCCAAATTGTAGATACTATTACCAAGTGTATGAATAAGTGAATTGTGAGGTCATTTGTGAAACATATGTTACAGAATCATAACATGAACTATAAAGGTATTTTTATCTAATTAAAGGAGATTCAGTCCCAGGTATAATACAAAGTACTATTATTTTATTTATCACCATGTTCAAAGTACCAATAGAAAGTGTTTTAATTTGCTCAACTAATAGCTAATATTGGCCTTTTGAGACCAAGAATACCAACTTTAGTACATTTTTATAAAGTATTTCCCTCTATCTTGTCTCATGCAAATATCATCACTCCAAAAGACAGGCAGGTCCACAATGTATTAATATCCCACTTCTCAGATGAAAAAAACGGAGGCACAAAGAAGTTAAATAAACTGTCAGGTGGTACAGATTTAGTAAATGATAGATCTAGGACTCAAACTTGAATTTTCTGACTTCAGGTTAATATTCTATCTTATTTTTTTAACTTTGTGTCTTGTCTTTAAATTTCATTATTTCATTTAAATAGTTTAAAAGATCAGTAAACTTTCTCAAACTAGTTGCTTTGAAATTAATAAGAATTCTCTTGTAAACAGTTGGGTAAAATGGGTCACCTTATGATGCCTATGATCAAAGGATTAATATCAAACATGATCTTGCTATTAATAGAGAGAGAAAAAGAAAACAGTTCAAAACTCCATGTTCAAAGGTAAAACAACCATGGCCACCACCACAAGAACAACAAATCCTACGCTTTCATCCAAGGAAGCATTCTAACCAAAACAGGAAAGAATGTCTGAAAAGATGGCAAACAGACTTCCAATGTCTCCAACACAAGAGGCAGCAATTTTAACCTCTTTTTCAGACAATTGCTTCACACAGGTCTTGAAAATAGTCAAAATACTGAAAGTAGCAAACAGCAATTTCTTATCTCTATTTTCTTTGTTGAGTTTTAACATGTGTTGTCATAAGACCCCTTGATTTCCTTTCTTTTGGGGAAGATTCTTTGTGCTGGAGCATATAATTATCAACAGCAAAGGAGACATTTTCTATTGACGCCAATACATTGGGTAATTTACCGTTTCTACACTTTATAATAAACTATCATCATAAAGGAAAACCTAGAGGTATAATAGGAAATCATAGGTCTTTGTGAATAACTACTGGTTTGACGAGGCTGAAACTTTTGAATTTACCAATAAAAGAAAAAAAGACATCATCCAATCATCATTCAATTGTTCCATGAAAGAAAACTAAGAACTACACAATTTTCTAACTCAAAATGAGACAATTCCAACAATAAGAGTATGTTCTCAGTAAGTTTGCAGGCGAGCTAGAAACTTCATCTCAGAGAGTTTTACACTCTCTGAGTTTCAGAGGATAAAGGTTTAGATCTGGAAGGATGTCATCACTGTAGGCAAACACAGTCGTCATTAAACAAATACTCATTCCCGGTAGTTAGCCATGGTGACTTGCTTCATTTCTTAATAAAACAAAGTCCTTGTGTTTGATTTTCTGTTAGAATATTAATTCAAAGTGGGCCTGGAGTTTGCCAATATGATTATTAGTAGCGAGAATAAACTGAGCAGTAAAATTAGGTTATGTGGTTTGCATAAACAAGCGGGAAATTCGGAAGCCATTCTAAGATTAATCATTTTTACAAAGTGGTGATAGGCATACAAAATTAAAGTTGTATTTAAATCTTACAGAAATGACAAAGTGATAGAATTAAAGATCCAAAGGCAAATATTTTGAAAAGGGGTCTCATAAGAAGCGATTTTCATTTTAGGATTCTGAAAATATTTAACTCAAGAACTTTTGCAGTGGTATCTTTTGCTATATCTGGACCTTTTCCTAACAGACATAGAAGTTTTAATTTGAAATGAAAGCTGGCAGTCATTTCATTAATCCTGTAAATAAATGATCCTATAATTTCAGATAAGTCTTGCTATTAGTTTCCTCAAGGCAAATTCCTTAATAAGTATTACTCAACACATCTCCCACTTTCTCCATGCTTTTCTGGGTCATTTTTCAGCTATTTAAGGTTCCTTAAAACGTTTTAAATATAGCTTAGTTGCTCAATGAAATTCAAAAGTTTCCTACATTTTTTAGCCAGTGACATTTTAAGGAAACATTTTACCTTTGAATTTATTCCATGTGGCCCAAGTCTGAAGAGACAATGTTAGATTTATATTTGTGTCTCTTCTTTTTGAATCAGTATTAGTAAAATAATTTTATAGATTTAAGTAGGGAAATCTCATGGGAGAGCCTGTCTTGGTTCAGTTGGTGCAGAAAATTGGCTTTTACTTAATTTACTGTGGTAAATCTATAAGAACTTAATCTGAGCATACCATCCCCACTAAAAAGTCCTTGTTTAGTCCTTCTTATTGATTTTTTTAATGATGCATGGAATTGTACATAATAATGAGGTTCAGAGTGATAGAAACATACATGCACACAGTACTAAGTGTGTTTCCAGCCCTTTTTATTTGTTTTATTTGAGACAGAGTCTTGCTAAGCTGCCCAGGCTGCCCTCATACTTGAGATCTTCCTGCTTCAGGCTCCTGATTACAGGTGTGTATCACCACTCCCAACTACCTTCACTCTTTTTAAACTTCCAATTGACTCATAACTTCTGTTCAATCCAGTTAATATCCTTTTATTATAACTTATTGAAACTGTCTTTGCAAACATTTCCATTAAATGTAAATCTAATCACCTCATATTAGACATAATTTTCCATGCTTTCATGAAATACCTGACGCTGTTGAAACCGCCAAACTCAACATTTAAAATTTGCTCTCACTCTTTGCTCCTACTTTTGTTCTTATGCACCTTCTCTCTTGTTCTCTCTCTCTCTCTCTCTCTCTCTCTCTTGGTTTAATGACTCTTGGTTTCTTGATTCTCACATCTCTCTGTCTCTGCTTCTTCCCAATCTCCCTCTCTTTCTCTCTCTCACTTTTTAGGGTAGCTTCCACCTGTGTTTGTATCTATTCACTTTTTCCACTTTTCCTTCATTCCCATACATTCAACAGAGTACTGATTCTTAATCCAATTAAAAAATTGTGAAGATTCCATGGAACAATATATGTGAAGCAATGGCCATGATCCATGTGCCTATGAATCCCTAGATGGGAATTTACGTCCTCTACCTCCTCTCACCATCCTGACCCAATATTTTTCTGAATGTCAATGGTACTTAATTTGTCCATTCTTTGATTTTTCCTTAGGAAAATAGATTGCAGGGATAAAGCTGGTTGTAAACAAGGTAAAACTAAATGTTAATTTCCTTAAGGAAATTCTACTTGAAAGTTGCTAAATTCAGTGGTTAGAATAAGCATGCATACAGTAAAAGGAATATAAAAATATGTTTCAGCTGACAACTAAACATGCCAGTTCTTCTTATGTATAATGTGATCATGTGGAAAAAGCTTTTAAAATAAACATGCCTGTGTATTCACTGCAAATTAGTCTGTCAATTGATTTTTTACAGAAGCTTCTGAATAATCCATTCATTTGACTTAATTAAATAATTTAAAAAGTAATTGGGCTCCTGCTAAAGAACAACAGATTGTTAGGATGTAATCTACTTATTCTTGTTTGCACTTGCATTTCTCATACATTTTATTTTTTTTCCTAATTTGAAGCAATAACAAAAATTCTCTGAAAGAAATGAGGACTTCATTGTACTTACTATGTCTAAAGAATTTAGATTCACTTTTTTAGGACAATAACCTAGAAAAAGTATTCAATGTTAACAATATATCTACCTGTGTGGGGTCATTCAAAGAGGAATAAAATTACAGCAAATTTTCATTACATGGACATTTACTTATAGTATTTAGATTCATTTATATTTGTCATTACTAAAAGGACATGAAAAATGCCAGACTGAGTAATACCTATGTTCTACACAGCTTGTTATTTGACGCTATTGGCTCTTGTCTATTTTAAGAAATCATAGTGATTTTTAAAATCTAAACTTTAAGTATAGTACCTTGATGTCCATATGCTTTTTGTATGTTTAACTTTTAGAAATTGGTCTGTATAATTGAAAATCAGATCATGTCTTCCCTGTGTAGAAACTCTGCTGGCTCACCATTGTCTGGGGATGAAGCGCAGGCTCAGATCTACCTGTCTCTGTAGCCTCATTCCCATCTCTGCCTCTGCCTGTTTCCCTTCTCTTCCACTAAGTCCATTTGATAAGCTCTTTTTAGTCAACACTTAAATTCTGGGTAAAATGTTTTATTTCTTTAGGAGGACTTTTCCAACACTCTGTTCTTCGTCATTCACACCCATAAAAGTAACTATTCCTTTTTGCAATTCTACCAAACTTTTACCTATTTCATTTTCATTGTCATATTTTATTATATTCATTATGATAAAAATTACCATTTTAAGAACGTTAAGTGTACCATTTAGTGACATTAAGTCCACTCACACTGATATGCAACTGTGACCACCATCCATCTCCAAAACTTTTTTTCATTTTCCCAAAGTGAAATTCCATACACATTAAACACCAACTTTCCATCATAATTACTCCCATATCAGACCAGAGAACATAACTAACTCTCTGTTCTATTTATACCCAGTACTTAATGCAATGTCTGGCAGACAGAAGATGCACAATAAATGTGAATTGTCCTTATCAAAATAATAGATCATTATGGTAGCTAACCATATCAGATTGTGCAAATTTCCCAGCTCTACTTTACCTAAACCCTCACTTTACCAAAAACAAAACAATAATAGAAAAAGAAAACAAACACAGACTTTCAAGGGGTTTAACTTTACCAATAAATAAACAAACAGAAACCAAACAAATATATACTTTGAGTGCTTTCTCATTTCATAAAATACAAAACCCAAACTTGAAGCATGGTATTCAGCTCTCCAGAATCTGGTTTCCAGCAATCTCTTCACCTTCCTTTTTACATGACTTTGACTCTTATTAGCACAATATCATCTATTATTTTTTAAAAAGGGAGTTTCAGGTGCTCTTAATCGTACCGTATTCTCAGCCTGAAATGTTTTCTCACAGGTCTGAAGTTAAGTCATAGTCTTCCTTCAGCAGTGTGCTCAATGCTTTGACTCTCTTATCCTCTTGCTCAGCATAAATACTCTTCTTTTTTTGCACTTTGTTTGCACCCCTATTTTGCAATTATTCAATTTAGCACTCAATTGCATTTTAGTTATATATTTCTATATCTGCTTCCTTTACTAGAGGGCAAATTACATGAAAATTTGGATAAGAATAATAATTTATGTTATTATTATTTTTTTTTTTTTGCGGTACCGGGGATTGAACCCAGGGGCGTTCTACCTCCACGCTACACCCCCGGCCCTATTTTTTTTATACTTTATTTTGAAACCGGGTCTACGAAGTTGCAGAAGGCCTCACTAGGTAGAGAGAGAGAGAGAGAGAGAGAGAGCGAGAGAGTGAGAGAGCTGAGGCTGTCCGCAAACCCGGATCCTCCGGTCTCTGCCTCCCAAAGTACTGGGATTACAAGCGTACGCCACCACGCCCGGCTTTATGTTATTTTTTCCATTGCCTCTTTTCAGAGATTCCTCAAATTTTCTGCACATTGTAGGTGCTGAATAATTACATGTTGAAAGAACAAATGTCTTGTCCACTTAGCAGATATGATCAGCATGTTGCTGCTTATTGAGCATGCCTAAGCTTGTTCAAACCATCCATTTAGGGAACAGCTAGGACTCAACATGAAAATATCTGTCATGATATACACAATGCAATATAACAAATATATATTGATCATAAGGTTCCCATCACTGTACTGAATAAAATAAATACAAATGAAAAATTGGTGGTCTATTTTCTCAGGAAACCAATGACCTAGGATTAGACGGGCATAAAATTAAGTCTAATATTTGCTGAAACAATGAAATTTAGCAACTTAAACTAAGAAGCAATGACAGTTGGTGAGAAATCAAAAAGATTTCATTAAGTCAGTGATGTCTGAGTTTGAGCTTAAATGGGGAAGAATGATTTCAATGGGTGATTGGGGCTGTGAGGACATTCCAGGAGATACATTAGCATAAGTAAGACTAAGAGTCAGAAAAAATGTTGCTGCATTCAAAACCAATGCATGATATAATTTAATAAGACTTTAGAATAACTCAGTCAGGGCAGTAGGTATAATGAGAATTAACTCAGGATTTGTAGGTTAGGGCCATTGAAGAAGTTTCTGATGATATATTATAGGTATATGTAATACATATCATTATATTATTAATATATATTAATATAGTATATTACATCACTATATTATCAATATATAGAGTATAGCACATGTAAGTATGTGTTACAGATCAGAACATATTACAAAAATAATTGAGGCTCAAATTTAATCTTGCAGAATTACATAGCAGAAATAGGAGACAAGAATAGGTAGAAGCCTAGTATAATAGCCCAGGTGAGAATTAACAAAGATCTGAACTATTATAATCTTAACACATGTGGAAAAAGTTGAGAGTAAATGGATGTGGAAAACAGAGTAGACACAGCAATATGTATGAACTGGAACTGCCTGAATACAGAGTTAAGACAAAGTCAGATATAACCGCATTTTCAAGTAAGAGAGAACATCAACTGAAAGAACTTTGGGTTCATCTGTGAAGTAATTGTAGTTTCTACCTGCTAGGATTATTGTGCTGACATATACATATTTAGCAGGGAGCCTGGAGACTTAAGGCACTCTGTTAATGTTAGCTATTAAGTGCTTGATAAAATGATCTAGTATTAATGTTGTGGGAAATTATATCTGACTTTAAAATATCCTCATTATTTTATGTGTTTGTAAGAATAATGAAAATTATGAAACAAAATTTGAACACTATAGAAATATATAGCATATATACACTTGCAAACAGCAAAGATAATTAATAATAACATTTTGGTACTTATATCTTAACCTCTTTTTTCTATTCCTATCCTAATTGATTATTATTATTTGTATTTGTAAAAAACTGGGATCATTCTACACAACTTTCTCCTTTTCATATAGCAGAATACTTTTGGTGCCTTTCCCAGAACAGAACATACAGTTGTTTCATATGCTGTTTAACAAGACTACTTACTTTATTACATTAGTGTGCCATATGGAATCTAAAGATACACGAGGAAAATGAGGTGGAAATTCAGCCCCACCAGAGCAGACAATACCTTCGTGTAAATGGGAAAACGTGACCCCACAGGTACATGTCCTGATTAGCCAATCCTGAGCTGAATTCCAATCCCTGTCTTTCACCCCTGCTGGACACCTGTGGCAGAGAATAGTGTATCCAACCTGTGGAGAAGTCAGATGATGTTTGGAATCTCTTATGGAACTCAAAAGACAGCATGAAGCTTGAGCTATAGATGTTGGTTGCATTCCAACAGAAGTCAAGGTTGAAGAAGCCTTGGGTGGGTGGGAATAGATGAGAAATGAGAGCTCATGGAGGAGATGATGTAAAGAATATATATTAAAGGGTGGTAACTGCAAACCCATACATGAGAAAGGGAGAAGATGATTGACAGACTGAGACAGAGAGGCACTGAGAGAGCAATACATGAAGGAGAGACAGAATGAGCTCTTTTCAATGATACGACAGTACCACACACTCTAGTCGGTCAGCTTTTCAGGCTTCAGCTGCATGTATATACATGAAGACATCAAGCAGAGCCTCTGCTCTCTGACTTCTCTTTTCTAAATCTGGGGAATAAATCCATTTAGAAAATTGTTTGGATAACTTACTTGCTATCTGAACTGTCACTCACAACCAGAAACTGAGGAAGCAAACAGACTCTGACAGCAGGTTGTACTCACTCTCCGAGCTCACTAAATGCACTCGGGAAACAGATTTGGATTGAGGGACACTTGGAAACACATTTTCATTTTATTTTAAAATCTGGAACATCAAGTATAAATCTCCTCAGCTCCTTGCTCACTTAGCCATATGAAGGACCTTTATCTTAGTGTTTATTTTTGTGTGTTTTATATTTTTGTTGGGCTCTTATGAATTAACTCTTGGTTCTCTTTTTATTTCCATAAAATTTCCCTTTTGTTTCCTAAAATATTTTCATCAACTATTTCCTCAAATTATCAAACTTTACCAAGTTCCCCTTTCCAAGCTACCATTAGTATTATTTTCTTAAGCTTATTTCATATTTCTAAATTTATCTTGTTATCATAGATATTTATCTTGTGCTTTTCTTAAGATATTTCTTCTTCTAACTGCTCTTACTACAGAGAATCAAGAACTCAAATTTGCATCTTACAATTTTTAAGTATTTCACTTTTAAATATTAATTTTACTATAAAGTAGAAGTTTACTTTTTCTCACTTTCTTAAATTACTAATTATTTATAAATAGTTTATTATTAGAAAACTAAGATAATATTTTTTGTTAGATCTGTGACTTCCTAAATGGAATTTCTAGTTAAGTTAAGCCACATGGACAATACAATCAACAACAAAATCAAAATATATTAAAGTTAATAATGAGCACAGCAAATACTTTTACTTTTGAAAAATAAAAGTAAATTTACGATTGAAAACAAAAAATGTATTCAAAATGAATTCAGTAGATACAGAAGAAATGTTAGAGATTTATTTTATCTATATACACGCAATCAAGCATTCTATATTTCCTATAAGAGAGTAAAAATATTTTAGGGCTAAAACTAAATTCAAGAAACCAGTTAAAAGATTTTCCTCCAATTTCATTATCAAGTGTTCTCCCATTTTGTGTATAATTAGATTAACTATCCCGTTGCAATTTCTGGAGCAAATTTTGACAGCTTCACTTGAACATTGGGGACATTTTTATTTCAGTGTAAATACTAGACCACTCTAGTCAAGTGGTCTCCCCACATCTTTGTTTATGATAAATAGAAATTCTATCACTACCATATTAAGCAATGCTATTTTATTAGTAGTCACCAGACCTTTTGCTCATTTACAATTATCAATGGAATATTTTGAGGATTGTACCCAAAAGAAATAAACATTTTTAACATACATGAAAATCAAAATTAACAATAATAAAGTAGAAAATAAATACACATTTAACATTTTCTTCCTTTGCATATCCCAGAAGGCGTATACCCTAATTTGTTGATAATTTATCTGCTCCTTCTAATAAAAGGACTGAGTTCATCTCATTACCTAATATCTCAGGAGTGCCTTTATCCTATAATGACTGAAAAGTATCAATCCTTCATTTCCTCTTTTTTCTTTTCTTTCCCAAACCATTCTGTTTGCTAAGCTGAATCTGGTCACTCAAATTTTTCTCTGTATTTTTAAAACTATTATATCAGAAGTTATACTTTAAACACTGCTGATCTTTAATTCTCCTGGAACTTACTCTTCCTGTAGTTGCAAGTTTATAAATTATAAAAGTTTAAACTGTTAAACTTGGAACAAACAAGAGCATATTATAAACTGTTCTAATTCACCTAGCTTATTTTAATTATCAAAAAAGTTTATACTGGACATGATTTTTTGTGTGCTCTGAAAATGTATATTTGTTTGTGTGTACAATGTGTGTAAAAATATTATTTTGCTAGGAATCCCTTTATAAGACTTATCATTGCTGACAATTAGCTTCTTACTTTTTTAATTATTAATAGCAGAAAGATTTGACAAATTATTTTAGTATGTCGACTACTGGAAATACCAATATTACAAGACTGGAATTTACTTCTGGGGGAAAAACAAGCTTTCTAAGTGTTAGAAAAAGAGACGGAGCTGTTTTAGTTACTGAAACAGATTTGTTTCATTTATATAAAAAATGAATGTGGTATAATTATACAAGCTCATTTATGCACCAAAATCAAAAGAAATAAAATCTTCTAAAGAGAAACTAACTTTTTAAATCTTAAAGATATGATTTAAAATGTGTTCTTAGAGTCTTGAACGACAGCATAAAATGTGGATTCGCTGATGCCACTGGAAATGAGAACAAAGATTTTAGAAGATAAGAACAGGCAGGTCCTGAGGGGAAATATAAACATATATGTCTTCAAGGAGTTAATCTCATTTAGAAAATTTTATATCTTTAACAGATATTTGACATGTTTTCCAATTTTGGAGGTGTGTTTTACTTCTTGAAAGCACTGACATTTTGATGACAGCTTCTCTAAGACTCTATATCACTAGCTCTTCATAATTTTCCATTGGTCTCCTAGTGACAGATTTGAATAACCAGAAATCAGAAAACCAGACTCTGGTAACTAGATTGAAAAGGCCTCATTCAGAGGTACATACAGAACGTAATTTATTTTTTGTGACAGTTTTAATAAAAGTGACGTAAAACACAGGGGACATAATGTTAGCAATATTGCACCTCAAAAGAGGAGAAAGTGTGGTATGTTACCTCCTGATTAGCAGCAGCTAGTTCTTCTTCCAGTGCAGAGACTCTTTCTAAAGAAACCCTCAGTCGCTCCCTTACCTAGAAGAAAAATCAAAATATGTGCAGTAATGTACATCCCATACATATTAAACTGTGCTGAACCCATTATTAACATCTCCAGAGACAATTTGGCAAGTTATTGATTTATAGCCCTAAGGGCCCAGAATAATAAACCTGGCAGGGATACTATGAATACATTGTCACCTCATGGTATCACTGTATCAAGGGATTTCCTTTAAGCAAGTCCTTTTGGTGGTTCACTGATAGAACTTCCAATGGGGTTGGAGATTGACCGGTCTTGTTCTCAATTCTGATTCATAGTAAAGTATATTATGAATTCATCTGAAAAATAGTCACTGATTAAGCATGAAAAAAGGCAAAAAAATCTTTCTCTCTACTTTAAAATAAGTGAATTTTCACTTGGCATCTTGTACCTAATTTCAAAAATGATTGGTCTAAAAATAAAGTATTCTGAGAACCTGAAAACTGTGCCCTGCTCCTACGTTTTGTATTGATTTGAAATTTTTATTGTTTGGAAGGATTATAAAGTACTTAGTTACTTTGGAATTACAAATTATCTTCTCGATCTCAAAGGCTAAATCATATATCTTGTAGAACTGAAAACTACACATTTCCGTTTGAAAGTAATAATGATTGACACATATTTTATGCATGAATGAAACTCAAAGGAGTGTTTCTTTGATTCTTGCTTTCCTATAACTTCTAAAATTGTTTAGTTGTATGTTTAGACATATAGATATACTCTGCTAGAAGTAAAAGATTCAGAAAAAATTAAGTTGGATCAAAATTAATGACTACAGCAGTTTAATTTTTCTTTAAAAATCAACAAACTTGCCACTCTATGATTCAATTCATCATGGATTTTAATTATTTATGAATTAATGTGAGTTTTTCCATGTGAAAGTTACAGTTTTTGTGCAGTGAATATCTATTTTGATGTTATATTCTCTTAAATTTTAATTTTGCTAATTCATTGGCAATGCATTTGAATAAATGATATTTTTATTGTTTTAATAAACTATTGAGCTGGGAATATAGGTTAAATATACAAAATACATAAATGCTCAGATACATAAACATTTTAAAGTTGGAGTTACAACATTATTTTCCAGTGAGTAAAAAAGCCAGTAATATCATATTAATCTGGAATATAATTAGGAATAAAAAATCCCAATCATATATTTTAATACACCACTATGATAATATGTATATCCTGGTGAATGGGTACATGAGTACACTTAACCCCTGAAATACATCTTAAATAAGCAAAAAAAATTTATCTGAGTTGAGTTTTAACATTAATTATATTTTGCTATTCTCCAATTCTCTCAACAGTAGTAATACATGCATAAATTAACCCATTAAAAACACTCACACAGGATCCTTCATATTTATCTGTGCCAGATAGACTACCAAGTTCCTGTGCTACTAAACAAATATTCAATTATTTATAAAAATGCAGAGAAGGAATTTTGATTAATAACTGAACCATAGCTACTTAGAAGGATATGTTTGATAATTTGACTTGGAGAATATTTTTTGATGAAGAGCTTGGATGGATGCAAAGGAAGCAATTATGCTGAAGCCATGAGGATGAGTAGGGAGCTGCCATGTGGAACGCAGACATCAACCACGGTCTTGCAGGCATGCTTGATATCTAATGGGGATGATTGTAACGTTTCATGCCCACTTCCTAAAATACCAACTGTGAAATACAGGTGTTCTAAAATAGTCGTGGAATCCTGGTTGACGAGAAGAGCAATATAAAGCCATCTAAATGTAAGTTAATGCTATCTCTATGTACAATGTTGATCAGCTCATACTTAAAATGCTGTGAAGAGGTAAGGGGGCCATACTTCAAAGGTCATATTATACACTGGAACGTTTCTAACAGTCATACAAGCCATAGAAGGAATAGCTGAATTCAGGCTATACTATGAGTTAAAATAGCTTTCTGACTTCTTTTGCTAAACTTAAAATCTTGGGAACTATTCCAATCTGTTTTGTATTTGCCACATGTTGAGCATTTGATAGTCTCATTATATTGAGTCTTCAAGGAATAAAAATTATCAAGCTTGTCAACTGTTATGAAAATGGAATAATCACCCCTCAATAAATTTAGAAATATCTTTATAATGAAATTATATTACCCACAAAGTAATGAATATAAGCTGTCTTTAAAAGAAAATAAGAATTATTTCTGAACATATTCTGAAATAATAATTCAAATGTGAAAATTGATGTTTCAACTCTCAATACAGCATGATATCAATGCTTTACTTGCATTTAGATGAGGATGAATTATTCTCTGTACTTCTAAATTCTGGATAAGACTCAAATGAATGAAAACATTAGTTTCATCTTGCACTTATCACTGCTAAACTCAGTAAGAAAAAGTGTGTGTGTGTGGGGGCAACCAAAGAAGTAATCTTTCCAAGGTATAAAGAATTTTAACAGTTTACCTTACCTACTTGACTTGAACTGCATTGATAGGAAAAAATAGTATCTCTGACAAGACTGTTAGCATTTTTCCTCTGGTCTGAGCACTGCTTCAGCAGAATGTCATAATTATCTTTATTTTCTGTTGGATTTTGTTCTTGTGAAGCTATCTAGACATGCTTGTTATACCATAAAATTATAGTTTTAATTTTTCTAAATATAAGTTGATATAGCCTTGTCTATATTTAACTTTCTCTGATTTTTTATGATTTAGCTACTTAATCTATTGTCTGTGTAGTCTTTTCCCTAAGAGTAATTAATTATTTATAGAGCTATAGTGTAACCCTCAGCTATATATTATTTATATACACACAAAATGTTTGATTTCTAATTTCATCTGTTACATCCATTTTCTTCAAAATGGTATGAAAAATACTTAGAGAAGAATTTTTTTCTTCAAAAGATGTTTCAAGGCCACAGAAATTTATCCCTGAAAGTTAAAATAAGACAAGTCCCTGAACATGACAAATGGGTTGCAGGATGAAGAAAGAATTTGGTGGAGGAAGCATACATTTCAAATTGAAATGATGACATGGCAGGGTGTCACTTTGGGTGAACATTTTTTGTGAAGAAATCTCCTTAGGCTAGAAGTTGAAGTCATTTTGACATTGTGATATTTGATCATGGAAACAGATGGGGAAGGCTTGTATATTTACTATGTTTTTGAGTTATATTTCCCTTGTACATCCAATACATGTTTTTTTGTTTGTTTGTTTGTTTTTAGTAGTCAATGATCTCAGCATAATTGAAAAATATGTGGCTATTCCTCATTTCCTCCAGCCCCTGGAATTGAAAGATACTGGAAGGTGATATCAGAATTACCATTGGTCTTAGCTAATTGTGAAGATTTCACCCTATATCTCTTCTGGTCATATACATAAGTGAACATCACTAAGGAAGATTGCCAATCACTATAACTGTCCATGGCTATGCTCAACTTTTTATAGTTTATTTAGTTCTTTATATATTAAACCCTCCATGATAAGGTCGGAAGCTTCTTATCCCCAAGGCAGGTTAATTGCATCTTCTTTATACCTTCTCTCTCTATTTTAGCCTTATAACTATACCACTTAGATTAGGATATTATAATTATTTGTTATATACCTGTATCTTCACCTCTCCCCATCTCCACAAAAACTGTGAGATATCCTTAGCTAGGGAAATTGCTTGTGAAGGCACTTAGGTACACATCAGTTCCTCAATAACCAAACTAAATGCTACGTAAAACAGCCATCTGGATCAATACCTACACCAATATCTTTACCTGGTTTGAATGTTTAGCAAATGCTGAAATTTACTCATGTTAATAGTAATGTTCATTAACATTAACTGAAGACTTTCCATACACTAAGCACTGGTTAAAAGCTTTGTATATTACATCATATTAAATCCTCACTATAGCTCTGAGGGAGGTACTGTTACACTCAGTCTAAAGAAGAGGAAGTAGATGCTTAGAGAAGTTAGGTCACTTGTCCAGGTCTTTCCACTCCATTGCTCAAGCTTAAAACCTTCTTCCTTTAGGTTGTTGAACATTGAATATCTAATAATCAGTTCTTTTGCCGCTGAACTCACCAGTATCCAGGGCACTTCCCATGAGTTAATATATACTATTATTTGTCCTAGGGCCATATTAGAGAATACTTCATTTAGTTATGCCCTCCTCCTCCTCTTCCTCCTTCTCCTTTTCTTGAGATTGAACCTGAGACCATTCAACCTCTGAGCTACAGCCCCAGTCCTTTCTATTTTTGTATTTTGAAAGAGTCTCACTAAATTTCTGAGGGTCTCACCAAGTTGCTGAGGATGGCCTTGTGATCCTCCCATCTCAGCCTCCCAAGTACTGGGATTACAGGCATGTGCCACTGTGCCTAGCTTTAGATAACTTCTTTATAGTAAATTATTTCTAGATGGTAAATTGTGCAAAAACATTTTCTTCTTAAATGTAGTCATGTTATCAAGTTATCTTAAATACTATTCATTACCTTCAATTCTGGTAAAGAATCGTTTTTAATTTTTTTATAAAAGCATCCCTCAAGTGATACCATTGTGCTCATAGGACACATTGAAAATCACATTCTCTAGAACCTCCATTTCAGTCATTCTAAACCGTTAACTTTTCTTTCATAGACCACGCTCTTCTTACAGCTCTGGGTTGTGTTATGTGTTGGTCATGCTGCCTAGGGTAACTTTCTCTTCTTTAAAACAAAAACCAAAATCCTCTTACTCATTCTTTAGTACTCAGATCAAATGCCACTCCCTCTTGAAGACATTCTTGACTTCCTTGTCTCTCAAACAGAATTTGTTGCTACTTTTTCTGTGATTCCATATTATTTTGTACACATCTCTTTTTTAGCATTGCTTGTTATTGATATGTGAATCTCCACAGTCATAAAGAGAATGTGAACTCCTCAATCATAAAGGGAATGTCTTATTTATCTTTGTGTGCCAAATTGCCAAGGAGTCAGACACAAAGTAAATATCCTATCAAGTCTTGCAAATTTTTAACAATGTACTTTTGTGAAAAAAGAGAATATAATATGCAATAGAACTTTAAATATATTAAATGGTTATATGATATGTTTAGCATAGATATTTATGCAATATCCATTTCTGTTTTATTCAAAATTATTCATAAA
The DNA here is from genome assembly GCA_004027185.1 of Glis glis. Taxonomy (NCBI): domain Eukaryota; kingdom Metazoa; phylum Chordata; class Mammalia; order Rodentia; family Gliridae; genus Glis; species Glis glis. Next base: position 21,824 of record PVJS01002192.1, read on the forward strand.
CTAGGTGCCTCTCATGGCTAAAAGGAAAAATGAGATACAATTTCTTCTTAATAATCTAGAAGATAGAATTATAGTTATCTTTATGCACATACACCACATGATCCCCTGCTTTGAGAACATCTGAAAGGCATGATAAAAATATATAAATATATAAATATTAAATGGAATGAAAATGTCTGCATGCTCAAAAGCTAGATATAAGTGGGCAATAATCCCCAGTTTGAATTTAATGCTCAGAACTTGTCATATACTTTATAATGAAGTGCCCCAATTCCCACTGTACTAAGTCCTAAACCTTTATTAATTTTTAAAGTCTATTCTTTGAAATTTCATAAAATTGAAATCGTGTCATAAACCTTACTAATCCCCAAAGGATATTATCATCATATTGGCTTATGTATGCCAGTAGAACTTAATTGAGTAACAACTAAAAGAAGCTTAAAGTTACTTTTAAAAAGACCTAAAAGCAAGTTTTTTCTTCTAATACCTTATGATGATACATGCAGAGACTCTTAAGATGTATATTTGAAACTAAGATATTAGAGACCTAAAAAAATGGAATGCTTCAAACATAAATGTCTAAAAGTTAAAGTACACCTAATTTGCACTTCAAAATAGGTGTAATTTTCAGTTAGTGGTCTCTTATTTTGGCATCTGTGGACACGCATTTCAGAAAGAGAAAAAGAGTGGGGTTCTAGGACAGAGAGAGAGAAAGAGAGGCTGAATGACATTAAATAATATTAAATTTCAAAGGGCCATCTGGACTAGGGCCATAATGGACCATAATAGAGGTATAATTTGGGTAAGTCATGGATTCAGTGGTATAAAAAGAGAATATGGTCATGAATATTACCAATATATGTACAGTACTACATTTTCATTTTGAAAAGTGCTTTTCATATAATTCAACTGTGTTCCTCTGAACTGACTTACTTGGGGAGTCAGGTGAGTCAGTGGGTGAAACAAGGACCTTCGTGCTAATGACAAAAGCATAGGTCAGCTTGGAATCTTTTGTTCGGTACTATACCTTTTCATCCAAGGCTTTGTGGTGCTCAAACAAAGATTTCAGCGCCTTGAGAACCTCAACTTCGCTGGATACTCCGGAGGGGGACTGGGCTTGCCGTTTTACCACTGTCATTCTTAGTGACCTTTCATGTCGTGACACAAGGCACTCCAAATGCTCCAGTAACAGCTATTGGAGTTAACAGAAAATGTAGTTATCTTATGTATACATTTCACCAATATCTGTAATTGATTTCTACCTAAAACTATGGCTTACATAGTTTCCAATGATAACCTCAGGATAGACATCAGGTAGCAGCAGAGAAGCACAAATCTGTTTAAACCAAGTTTCATAAAATATGTTAAAGACAAATTGCATTTCAATCATATAATGAGCTAATGCATTGAAAAGCATAATGCAAATTTCCTCTAGGAAATTGAATAATTTCAGTATGGAGTCAAAGGAAATAGAACACTCAACAAATTACATATGATTCAATATAATAATTATCAAAGAACATTTATTCTTTAAATAAATACACAATGAATGATCATTTTCTAAGAGATGGTATTAAAAGTCAAATTTTATTCCATTTACATTTGACCATTTAAGACTCTCGAGTTGAAGTTTTGAGTTGATGAGCATCATCAAAATGGTGATTTCCATTACAATGGTAATCACAACTTTATTCACAGTTAATCTTAATATTACTTTACAGAAAAAGATATACAACCCACTGTAATATAGTAACTGAGATTTTCAGTGGACTTCTTGGGAAAAGTAAATAACTAAGCTGTTTATATTAGAAGCCACCCCCCCCAGAGCAGGCGGTGGGGCCATGATAGGGTGAAGGACAAGTTCAGTGAACAGTTTCCAAGCTGTTCCAGTCTCTGTGTTCTGTCTTTTGACAGATAAAGTCTGCTTTCAAATGTTATGTTAATTGTGTTTTCACATTTTTTTTTTCATTTTAAAAGGGGGTTCTACTGCTAAAAATAAAGATATATGAGGAAAAAAACAGAAATTACTGTTATTAGGTTATTACTATTTTACTGATAAAGAACCACAAACAACCGATAAGTTTTGTAGGTACTATCTCCAAAAGAACAGTGAAAAGCATATGCTACCAAGTGGGGGCTCTGTGAAATAAGTGAGAAAATACAGTGGAAATTGAACAAACAAAAGTGTAAAAATGCAGATATAAGATGGAAAGAGGTAAAGAAAACCATTTTCTTTTTCTCAGGTTTCAAAAGCAATGAAAACTTTTGGTTTTCATAATACCACTATTAAACTCAATAAGATAATTTATCTACATGTACTGTCACTAATTATGGTTCAAAGTGTCAGAAAGCTTTGCCCTGTTATTGGCACAAAAGAATACATGTGTCTGAGATCCTAAACACAGATCAATAGCTAAAAGTCAGATTTATAGGTCTAAATGATGTTATAGCTTGAGCATCCCTAATCTAAAACTCCTAGGAATGCTCTTCTGGTAGTCTGTTAAAGTATTCCCAAATTCGAAAAACTCTGAAACCTGAAATACTTCTGGTCCCAAGTGAATCATCCAAGGGATACTCAACCTGTAATAGTTTATTATGAAGATGACACAATGTTTTCAAAGAGCTTCCCTTTTATTTATAATACTCTGAGTATGTTTGTGGTATTCTATTCTCTTGTATTCTACAGAATCAAGATTGGTTAAACCCATGCTGTTTTACATGGGTGATGGGATGTGCATGAACTTTACCTTGCCTGTTCTGGCCACACCAGCCCACTTTCAGTTCCTCAATGTGCCAAGAGTTTGCATATGCGGTACCCTCTGCTGGAGCACTCTTCCTTGGCTCCTCATTTGGCTATTTCTTTCTCATCAAATCTCAGCTTAAACTTCACTTCCTCAACAAAGTGTTTGTTCATGACTCCACAATTCTCTCTTTCAATCCTCTACTCCTTTTCTTCATAATATATAATGATGTATAATTTTTAAAATAGTTTTATTAAGTTTTATTCTATTTTCTCATTGGAATATATGTTCTATTAGGCTAGCAGTGTCAGTTTGATCATTTTGATTTGATCATTTTCATCCTCTCTGGATTTGGCTGTCAGCTTAGTTCATGACACCTATAGGTGTACAATACATGTTGCTAATTGAGTTTTAGAAAAATGAATAAATGGTGTCAATTTTCCTGTGACTATCCTGGCCTATATCAAAGTTAAAACCATGGCCACAGTTAATTGGCATTATTTACTAAAAGCATAAGCTAATCAGTCCTCAGGTGCACAAATGCTTCAGCTAGTTAATACACTTATAAAGAACAAGCTTTACAATGCAATGAAAATTACCTTCCCAAACTGTAGATAGAGGTGTGTTGACTTATATGGTAATTTAATAAATATGTAAGCATCTTATGTTGCATAAAAAGGTGCAAGATAAAGAAACATATAAGATATAATATTCACCCTCTAAGAAAAGAACACAATGAGGTATTATAGTGAAGCTATAGAGAACATCTAGTAGAGACTTCCTAAATCTTTGAATCACACTCTTTGCATTTGGCAAGTACCTCACATCGCAAATTGTATCGTTTTGACATAGAGTAATGGGAAACCCTGCAATTTTCAGCCTTTTGTGCCACACAGTATCTACTGATTACACCCGCTTGTAAGATGTGAGCCCTATGAAGAGACATACTGGGTGAAGTCATCCATTTTGCTCAGTGGGAATGGCAAAGGAATCATGATTTTATACTAAAAGGGAGAAGTGATATTCTTACCAGTTTTGCAGAGAGATTTTGGAATTTGGTCCTAAAAGTGTAGACTATAGACTTTTTTCCTCCTAAGAGAATTCTTACTATCCATTAAAATTAACTGCCTGCTTCAACTACAGTGAATTCTGTTGTCTGCAACAAAGAACATATTATCAGGTTCTACTTATTGCTACCCCTTTATCATAGTATCTGCCATGTCCTGGGTCAGTTCCCTTTACTTCTTAAATATGTGAGTTCTCTGATTATTGTCACTTTTTTCAACATTACTCAAGTCATAATTCTTGATAATCTTCATTATTCATTGAGATGATTCTTCCAACATATTGTTCTCCAAATTTCTGGACCTCTAAATGGCCCCAGTTCTCACCCTATTTTACTAACTCACACCCAGAGTTTCCTTCTAGACCCTGCTATTATCAGTAAGTACAACTCTTCTATAATTTCAGCTTCTATTATCTATCCCACAAATTACTACATCTTAGCTCACCTATTTAAGTGTTCAAACTCTAAAAATACTTTCACTCTCAATCCCTTTATCATGGGAATTTGTTATTGACTCTAACCACACTCCCTCCCTCACTGCCTCTGTACTTAGCTTAAAATTTACAGTTCAATCTTTATAATCACTTGTTTTCATGTTCCCTCAACTTCCAGAATCTGACCACTTGCCACTATATCCTCTGCTCCCAGTTGGGTCTAAGACCCATTGTCTCCTCCTGAATTATTGTAATAGTAGCTTCTCAAGTGGTCCTCCTGTTTTCATCCTTTCATCTATCAGGCTACTCTCAAAATGCTATTTAAGGTAAAATATAAGTTAGGTCATTTATATCTCTGCTCAAACTCTCAGTGTCTTCTAACTGGCTTAAGCAAAAGCCAAAGTCCTCACATGTCCCAAGGAGTTTAAATTCTCCAAACTCACTTCTTATTCTTCTCATTGTTCATTTCAGGTTAGCTGCATTGGTTTCCTTGAAGTTTTTATTTGTTTGTTTGCTTGTTTGTTTATTTAGTTTTGTTGTTAACATATTAGATATCCATACCCTCACATTAGGGCTTTTGTACTTGTCTTCTCTTCCTAAAATGTTCTCTTTCAGATAACTGCATAGCCATCTCACTCCACATTTCCTTAAGTATTTTTTACTCAAATGTCACCCTTCAACAACCTGACTACCTCTTTGCAGCTTTAGTTCTAATCCTTTGCAGTTGTCACTATCTAATATGCTATTTATCTTATGTTGGTCTTGTTTACTGTTGCTCTCTCCAAAATTAATATAAGACCCATATGGAAAAGAAGTTTTTCTCCATTTTGTTCATTTCTCTATGTTCAATGCCTAGAAGATTGTCACATGGTAGATGCTCACATATATTTTATGAATGAATAAATAAATCCAGAATAAAGCAATGGTTTATATATTTATATGTAGGCCACAAATCTTCACAGAAATGGGAATCTGTGATATACAGCCTGGATAGGTAGTACTTCAGCTTTGACAGAAGTACTAGTTAGATTAATATAAAAAGAAATAACAATGCCTTCCATGGTATATGGAGTATATACTACTTAAATGATTACCTGTGCTTTCTGAAATGAGGTAGATGTGAAATTAAGGCTTTGGTGGGCTGAGGCATAGGTATAAGACAGTTTTCAAGAGCATGTATGCTTTGAACTACATTGAAGAGTTTAAAGAAAGAAAATGACAGATTAAGTTTTTAAGTTCTAGGTCAAGGCACAGTCAGAGAATCCAAGAGCAATTATGCACCTCATAATATATCTAATTGAGTTCCCAAGACATAACAGAAAGAAGACAAAGAGATTTGTAATGGTTTGGATTTAGAATGCCCCCCTAGCCCTCACAGAAATAAGGTAGCGATGTTGGACGTGGAGCTTGGTTGCTAAGGAGGGTTCCCTGGGGCTGTGGCCTTGGGGATTGTATGAGGTCTCTCCTCTGCCTGCCTTCATTTTCCTCTCTCTCTATTTATCTCTCTATCTCTATCTATATCTCTATCTCTATCTCTATCTCTCCCTCCCTCCTTGCCTCCCTCCCTCCCTTCTCCTCACTGCCATGCCCTGAACTCTACAGACCAGGTCTGACATAGACTGAACTCTGGAATCTCCAAAACCTGTGAACAAATAAATCTTCCTTCCCCTAAGTTGTATGGTCATAAAATATATGATGAATTCATAGACTTACCAGGTGTTGTATGTAGAAATACTGCCATAACTCTAAAAAAAGCACCACAAGAACTAGAGAAGAGACACTGAAAAGATTCAGATGTGCCTGAGTTACTCTGATATACAAGATACCAATGAATCTCTGCTTCTCTGATGAGGCCAGTACTATTTGTTTTAATGACCATATAATGATTTCATTTAGAGTAACTACCTTAATAAGAGAAGCCTCTGGTCTTCATGTTCCATGCCAAAACACCTCCCCGCCATCAGCCTTCTTACTAGAATATAAAGGGATATATAATAAAGTCTAACATAAAAATTGAAGGTTTCAAAATTGAAAGAATTGTGAGTTTTTTTTTAATTTGTCATCTCAGAAGTCTGGGAATACATGTACAAATTGATGCTTGTAGTGCTAAAGAGGAAGAAAGCAGCAAAAATTCGATCCAGCTTTTTGTCTTATTCTGTAGCTCTAGCTGGCAGCCACATATACATGCTATGGTATCTTCAATCCCCATGGCTATCATCCACGTCACGTGGGCTCCTTCTGTGTTCATCTGTGCCATTCACTGACCGCACCTTCATAAGCCATCATCATGGCGAAGCTAGCCAAGCCAGTAAAGATGAAGGTGACCCAAGACAATGGCTCTTCCTCCAAAGAAGATAGGAAAAAAGGTAGTAAAGAGGAGGAAATTTCAAAAGATGAAGATGATGACAGCAGTGAAGAGGTTGTCACCCCTCAGACAAAAGGGAAAAAGGCCATCATAGCTCTATCAAAGAAGTTGGCAGTCTCTCCAACAAAAAAAAGATTGTGATTACCATATCTGCCAAGAAATCAACTTTCATCTCATGCAAAAAGGAAACAGCCATATAGACTAAGAAGACAGACATCCAGCTTAAGCAGAGAGAACACCTGGCAAGACAGTCACTCTACGCAAACTATTGGCACCAACCCCTGATAGGCAAGAATACCAAGAAGGAAGGCAGTGATCAGGAGATGAAGATAGAGATGAGGATGAATTTGGGCCTGCAATGATGAAAGCAGTGGATGTATCCCTGCTTCAGCGACAAGGGTGATGAGAAAGTTGACAGTGTAGAGGACCAGGAGAATGATAATAGAAGGTGACTCTGAAGAAGGAACTATGGGGACCACGACAGACAAAGGAAAGCTCCTGCCAAAGCCATTCCTATGCCAGCTAATAGCAGAGCTGAGGATGAGGATGAAGAGGAAGATGATGAGGATGAGGAGGGTAAGAAAGAAGATGAGGAAGACAAGGAAAATGAGGAAGAAAAAGAGCCTGTCTACGAAGCATCTGGAAAAGGAAAGAAGGGAATGATCAACCAGGAAGTGGCTTCTGAAGCCAAGGAACAGAAAGCGGAAGTCACGGAGCCAATGCCATCTTTCCATCTCTTTGTTGGAAATTTGAACTCTTACCAGTCTGCTCTGAATTGATCACTTTTATCAGTGATCATTTTGCTAAAGCTGCTTTTGCTGTTGTGGATACCAGAACTAATATGAATAGGAAGGTTGGCTGTGTGAATTGGGAATCTGCTGAAGACCTGGAAAAAAGCTTCAGAACACACTGGTTTTAAAATATTTGCCAAAGAAATTAGACTACAGAAAACAATAGGAAAAGACAGTAAGAAAGATAGAGGTGTAAGAATGCTCTTGGACAAATGTCTCCCTTATCCAGTCACTCAGGGTTAATTAAAAGAAGTTTCTAAAGATGCCATGAAGATCAGATTAGTCAGCAAGGATGGAAAGAGGAAAGGAAGTACTTAAATCAGATTTAAGGCAGAAGCTGATGCAGAGAAACCTTTGAAAAGAAGCAGGGAACAGAGATGGGCAGTCAATCTGTTTCCCTGTATTACACTGGAGAGAAATGTCAAAGTCACGACTACAGAGGTGGAAAGAATAGCACTTGGAGGGGTAAATCAAAAACTCTGGTTTTGAGCAACCTCTCCAACAGTGCAGCAGAAGAAATTCTTCAGGAAGTATTTGAGAAGACAACTTTTATCAAAATGCCCTAGAACCAAAATGTCAAATCTAAAGGGCATGAATTTATAGAATTTCCTTCATTTGAAGATGCCAAAAATGCTTCAAATTACTGTAATAAAAGAGAAATAGAGGGGAGAACAATCAGGCTGGAGTTATGAAGACCCCCCAAAATCACCTAATGCAGGGAGCCAGCCACCCATAACTCTGTTTGTCAAAGGTCTGTTTGAAGATACTACCAAAGAGACACTAAAGAATCATGTGACAGTTCTCTTTATGCAAGGATGTCACTGACTAGGAAACTGATCCTGAAGAGGGTTTGGCTTTGTAAACTTCAACAATGAGGAAGATGACAACACTGCCAAGGGGCTACCAAAGATGGTGACATTGGTAGAAAATCTTCCTATCTCAGGATATTTGGATTAACCCCTTGAAATGATATGCTGCAGTTGGTCTATTCATGTTTTGAGAGATGCTTATTAATTTTTGAAAATTCTATGAATTGATGGTTCAGAGACACCATGTTGGAAATTTGAAATCAGCCATGATGGAATTTACACCATGTAAATTGGCAAAATCTATAGATCAGTACTTTTAATATTTATGTTTCTGATAGAAGAAATTATTTATGAGCACATTGTTGCTAGCCATCAAGTCATCCTAACTGAGACCCCAAAAACTATGGAATATAGAAGGGCCATCCCTACTATTCCCTTTAGGAATCCCTGATGCACAATGTCTATGAGCAGAGTAAAATGTTTTATTCTATTAAGCTTTAGGGCATTTTGCTATGATACAAGAGATAATCAGAAAACCCTCCCTAAAAGGACCTGCAACCATTTAGCAGGATAATAGTACTGAGGAAATCATCAAAATTTCTTGGATATAGAGAGATAGAACTCTCTGAGATAGGGCTAATTCTTTAGAATACACTATAAAAGAAGCTTTCAATAATTGGGTGCACAAAATGATTCACTTCATGGATATCAGCCTATTTCCTTAGCCACCACAGTATTTGCTCAGTGAGCATAAAAGTGTGACCATGGTCTCAGGGATAGGAGTTATTCATTAACCTGCCAAGATGGGTTTCTTAGAATTAAGGTTGATAGGGATTCTACTACTGTTGAATGGCCAAGTTGCTAGCTGTAGCTATCAAACTCTAGTCCCTGACTGTATCATGATACAGTATACCCAGTGGCGAGATATTCATCCTGAAGCAAGTGTATTATGTCAAGTCTCTCCAACATGGAGAAGACAGCTATCTTTTTCTCATTGTGATACTTTTTCTCACTGTAGTAAAATCTTTGTCTGCATATGGATTTGCATTCTGGGCTTCTTTCAGCAGCACCATCCCCCCCCCTGAATTCTTGCTTAAAATAGTGTTATCATATGAAACATTACTTTTCATCAAAAAACTTATTTTGCAGTGAAAGTAGTAATGCAAATGACAGATGCTCCCAGGAAGCTCGACTTTTTATCATCCATTCTGTTACATCATTCAGAGGAGCTGACCCTATAGAATTGTCAAAAGATCCAAAAAAGACTGTGTTTTAATTTAAAGTGGGAGATTCAACAAATTGCTAGGTTGGGATGCTACCATCCTGGGACTCATAAATTAGTGACAGGAGTTAGGTGGAGCTTCTTTTTTGAGTACATATGGGTCTATACATGTAGGTCCAGAGATCAAGGTTTAGAATTAGAATTTATAATTGCCACGTAGGACCCCATGACCAGTTACAGAAAGAAAAATATTTCCTTTTTTTGTTTTACTATATATACATATATGTATACATATACATATATAATATCTTATGATATTAATATATAGTATCTTAAATTAGTCACCTTTTTTCTCATTCGCTGAAGTTGATACTGGGTGTGTTGATGCTGATTAACATTAGAAGTAATCCACAGGTTACAGAATATATAGGATTAAGATTTAATCAAAGAAGGAATTTATATCACAGAACCACAGACATGTAGCTGAATGCAGTTGCTAGAGACTGTGCACATCCATTTTTTTCAGAAAGAGTGATTTATGTATTTATTCATTTATTTATGTCTAAGAAGTAAAGTTGTGTTGTTGGGTAGGTAAATATAAGTATTACTACTATTTAGAATTCTAATAAGAAAAAAGGGTATGACAAATAATATTGGATTGTTGTATAGATTTGCCACTTGTGGCTGCTCAAAATGTTTTGAACATACCCTTCTATTTGATAGTCCACCACATTCTGAATCCCATCTTCCCAGTTCAGAATCCAAGAAACATTTCTTGGCTGTATTTATCACTAGGTGGCAGACATGAGTCAGTCAATCTCAACTACCCTGTGGGCCCAGTCTGAGCTAGGAATGAAACGTGCTGGGCAGGGGGATCCATTGTGCTGGCACAAGCACTGGAAGACACGGCATGTTTCTGGAACTAGAGGTGTATGGAAAACTTACAAGGCTGAGGTATATAGATACTTCCTGGAAGCCCAGTTTAAATACCTTAATTCATTTTTTAATCAAAGCTGCTAAACAATATTCTGCTTTGTGCAATTAGGGATGCTCATCTGCAAAATAATGAGAACTAAATTTGTTTTTATCAATATAGACATTCTCCTTGAGGGCAGAACAATTTAACTTATCCTGAACACTCCTTAGTACCTAGAAAAATATTCTATATAATACTTAATACTTTTTGAATAAAATTAATGATAACCATAATTATCTAGACTGGAGAATGTAGACAAAATGTTCTTACCTAGAATATATGTATTTTTAATAATAATATGAAATAAATGAAATGAAAGAAAGAAATGAAGGCAAATTGCTTCTTGGCTCTTCTATATGCAGTATCATGGCAGTTGGCTAAAATAAGCACATTACAAAAGGCAGCAACAAGCAATCTCAGAGAGATTGGTATAATGTGAAAGCATCTACTATGTTCAATATAAGAAATATTGGGAAAACTCTAGTCTTGAGATCAAGGAACCAAAATTGCACCTTAATAGTCTTAAGGGTCATGTGTTTGAAGTGAGGCTGGCTGATCTGTGGAATGATGAAATTCAATTTAGGAAATTCAGTCTAATTTACCAAGGATATTCTGGGCAAAACCTGCCTGACTAAGTTCCATGACATGTCTCTTACCCATGACAAAATGAGTTCCATGGTTGAAAAATGGCAGACTATGATTGAAGCTCCAGCTGATATCAGGACCATCAGTGCTTATTTGCTTCATTTGTTCTGTGTTAATTTTACTAAAAAATGCAACAGTCAGATACTGAAGATGTCTTACATTCAGCACCAACAGGTCCATCCAATTCTATGTTTTAAAAAACACATAGAAACACCTTGCCAATCTATTTATCTTCATCATACATTTTTTAGGAAAGTAAACACGATGAAGAAGCTCAAGTTTGAACTGGTAAAACTCATGGAGCTTCATGGTGATGGTATTATTAGAAAAGCTACTAGGGATGAGACAGGTGCTAAAGTTGAACACGCTGATGGATATAAACTGCCAGTCCAAAAATCTGTTTAAAATCCAGATGTTTAATATACAAGTAAAACATCTATTTGTGAAAAATAAAAATGAATAAAGTTAAAATATAAAAGGAGGGACTTACACAAGATACCACTAACAATCTACTAATTCTGTACATTTGCTAAAGAAAGAAATTGGAGAAATCTTAGAAGATGCAAAGATCTCCCTTGTTCTCGGATAGGCAGAATAAATATTATCAAAATAGCTACTCTACCAAATGTGATCTACAGAGTCAATGCAATCCCCATCAAAATACCATTGTCATTTTTCACAGAACAAGAAAAATCTGTCCTAAATTTCATATGGAGAAACAAAAGACCCAGAATAGCCAAAGCAATTCTCACCAATAAGAACCATACAGGAGGCATCACAATTCTGGACTTCAAATTACACTACAAAGCTATAGTAATAAAAACAGCATGGTAGTGGCGCAAAAACAAATAGATCAATGAAACAGAATAGAAGATACAGAAACAAATCCGCACACTTATAGCCAATTGATTTTAGACAAAGGCACCAAACACATACATTGGAGAAAGGACAGCCTTTTCAACAAATGGTATTAGGAAAACTGGTTATCTAGTTGTAGAAAAATGGAGTTAAATACCTACTTCTTACTCTGCAAAAGAATCAACTCTATGTGGATCAAAGACCTGGAAATTAGACCAGAGACTTTGAAGTTACTAAAGGAGGGCATAGGTCCAACATTCCAACATATAGGTGTCTGGAGCCATTTCTTTGGCTTCAGACTCTAAATTGCATAAACAGCCTAAGGAGGTAAAAGCTTTACCAAATGAGCTGATCAGGATTTGCTTATCAGGAATCATTCTCTTATCTTTAGACTCTAAGTTGAATAAACGGCCTGAAAAGGTAAAAGCTCTACCAAATGAGCCGATCAGGATTTGCTGATATAATAGAAGGAAGTTCTCAGAAGAGCGAGTTGACCATTTCTTAATCTAGGGAGGAGAAAGGGTGCTGATTGTTATCATGATTGTTGATCCACTTGTTAGGATTATCTTTGTAAAGACCTGATGATCAGAAAAGGTATTTAAGGGCTAGGCTGAATAAAGTCGGGGCTGCTGCAGTTTGTGACTGAGAGCCCTTCCAAAGTCATCTTTTGTCTCTCTCTCTTGTTTTTTCTTAATACTCACTCCCTGTTTCAGGGACCGATCGACTTTGCCGGCGGGCTCCTGCATATAGGCACAGGTAGAAACTTCTTCAATAAGGCCCCCAAAGCTCAGGAAAATAAAACAAAAATTAATAAATGGGATGGCATTAAACTAAAAAGTTTCTGCTCATCAGAGGAAACCATCAAGAGTCTAAAGAAATAGCCTATAGAATGGGAGAAGATCTTTGCCAGTTATCCCTCTGATAGAGGACTAATATCTACAATATACAAAGAACTTAAAAGATTTAACACTAAAAAAACAAGTAACCCAATCAAGAAATGGGCAATTGAATTAAATAGACACGTCACAAAAGAAGGGATACAAATGGCCAATAAATACGTGAGTAAATGTTCAATATCTTTAGCAATAAGGGAGATGCAAATCAAAACTACACTGATATTCCATCTATCCCTGATCAGAATGATAATCATCAAGATGTTAAACAACAATAAATGTTGGCGAGGATGTGGGGAGATAGGAACTTGTGTGTGCTGTTGGTAGGATTGCAAATTAGTGCAGCCATAATGAAGATTTGTGTGTGTATATTCCTCAGAAAATTTGGAATGGATCCACCATATGATCCAGCTATATCACCTCTAGGCATCTTTCCAAAGGGATTAAAATCAGAAAATTATAATAATATATGCATTTCCATGTTCACAGCAGCACAATTCACAATAGCCAAATTATGGAACCAACCTAGGTGTCCATTAACAGATGAATGGATTACAAAATTAAGGGATATCCACACAATGGAATTCTACTCAGTAAAAAAGAAGAACAAAATGATGTCATTTGTAGGAAAATCGATGGACCTGGAGAACATTATGTTAAGTGAGATTAGTCAGTTACAGAAAGTGAAGAGTCATATGTTTTCTCTCATATGTGGAAGCTGGGAAGTAATCTGGATACCAGAGGGGCTTCAGATAATGGAGGAAAAACTTCAGTGGAGTCAGGGAGGTGGATTTTTTAATGTATGTTTCTTGTGTTTGATTAGTACATTGAAATAGCTGGTGGGAGGGCATGTGGCCTATCTTTGTTACTCTTATACTTACCATATCTTTTTGTTTGTGTGTGTGTGCGCATGTGTGTGTGTGTGTGTGTGTGTGTGTGTGTGTGTGTATGTGTGTGTGTGTGATAGTATGGGTTGAACCCAGAGTACAAACTATACTCCCAGTCCTTTTTATTTATTTTGTTTGGAAACAGGGTCTCACTAGGATGCTGAGAGTCTTGCTATGTTGCTGAGGCAGTCCTTGAATCTGCAATCCTCCTGTCTCAGCCTCCCAAGTACTTGGATTACAGGCATGCACCACCACACATGAAGGCACCATATCTTACCATACATAACACTTTCATTAAAAAAAAGTATACATACATACACATATGCATATACAAAAAAGAAGCAATCTTATCTTCTTTCAATTGCTAGGGTCTTGCTTTTTTGGTTGGATTGTATGTTCCACACATTGAGGAAATATGTTTGAAGACTATGTCAATTTGTGTACTCAGAGGTTTGTCAAAAATAAGAAATTTTTCTTTAGTAATAGCAGGTGAATGATTTTATCTGAACCTCTATCAGGATAATTCCTTTGGCTTAAAGTAAAAGTAAGAGTGTGGTAAAGAATATTTCCAATAAATTAAGTCTCTCTTTTAGTTTATAATCCATGAGATTGAATTACAATTTTGTTATTTATAAATGACATTAGGATTGGCTTTCAAAATCACAGATTGTTTTTCAGTCATAAAATAGTTAATAATCTAAGCAATTCTCAATAATATAAACCGTATTTTGAGATCCCCAGCTATAAAAACAGTTAAGTAGTTCCAACAACAACACAACTATTCTCAATTCCTATAATGACATATGTATAACTATATTAAAAACTATATCAGAGCTGGGCGTGGTGGTACACACTTGTAATCCCAGTACTTGGGAGGCTGAGACTGGAGGATCTGGGTTCGCGGCCAGCCTCAGCTACTTAGTGAGGCCCTCCGCAACTTCTTGAGACCCGGTTTCAAAATAAAGTATAAAAAATAGGGCCAGGGGTGTAGCTCAGAGGTAGAATGCCCCTGGGTTCAATCCCCGGTACCACACACCAAAAAAAAAACAACTATATCAACATGCTTATAACTATATTAAAATTTCCAGTTTTCCTTTATCATTTAATTGATTCATAGAATTTTTTCAAAACATGAAAAGTTTTATTGACCAATTTGAACATGTTGAAATATCAGGAATAATTTATTTGCTATAAATACACCTTGCCTAAGTATGGTCAGAGACATTTTAGGAATAAAAAGTTTGTCTCATAATTTTTAATTAGTCTGGTTTATTTTATTCTGTTCTCCATGTCTGCTTTAAGGTTTATAGATTCGTGTTCTTGATCTTAATTTATTAAATTTATTTACCAACTTTTTCTGTAAATTTTTCTACATTGTTATTGGTATAGAAATGTTAAATAATAATGCTTATTTCTCTGTTTCTATCAATGCCCACTGTGATTTTTGAAATTTGTATTTTTGTATAATCATAATGCTATTAGGATGATTTTATTTCTGTGCCTTCAATTTAATTACTTGAGGCAGCTAGATTTAAGAGCAACTCTAGAAATTGCTTTCTTTCATTCATTCATATTTTTTAGCTGTATATCAGTTGTTTCTATAGTAACAAAAATGATATTTGGCCATAACTTTCAGTTCTGACATGAGAATAAATATATTGTGTTCTACACAGTTAATATAAATTAAATTAGGACCAAATTACAAAAACTTGAACAAACTTTGTTCTTCTCTAAACATAATCCCTTTGTATCAGATGTGATTTGTGGGTATCACAGGAATATGATTTCTTGAATAAATAGCCTGTGGGTAAGCCAAGAAGCAGAATCCCTGGGTGTGTCACTTACAAGCTTTGTGGCCTTTAGCATGTCACTTAGTACCTTAGTTTCTGTGCTAGTTAAGTGGGGATAATGAGCTTGCTGTGAGGATATGGTGAGTTAAACATGTAAAACATTTGGAAACCACTTAGCATTTAATTAATAATATTAGCTACTATATTTTCATTATTGTTACTCTGTACATTAAATAAACTTTACCTCACACTGAAGCTTCTGTTTTGAGAGAAGATATAATTCATTCAACTCTCATTATGAGGAAGGGCCCTTTCTGATCTGCTGCTTTTCTTGATACCCAAAATTAACACAATTAACCCTATTCACTCAGGAGTTCTCTTTGTGAATTATCTTTGTGCTATTTATCTCAATTCATGAACAAATGCCAACTCTTCAATGTTGAGAGAGTCAGAAGTGTATTAGAACCCTGGAAATTAGAAGACTGAAATCTACTTTAAACTTGCTCATAGTCTAATAACAATCAAATTTTCTTTATGAGTGAGAAGGAAATTTAATCATATTGCTTTCTTTTTATGACCAATGATAGATGTTTATAGCAAGGAAAAAACACAGTACATATAAAGAGAAACAACTATATGAATCTATTAAAATACTTAAATTTACCAAGATTTGATAGGACACTTTGAGGGAAGAGGGAAGATGCATCTGATTTCCAACTCTGAAATACACACACACACACACACACACACACACACACACACACGGGCAAGGGTGGAGGATGTTCAGAGGTGGATATGCAACCTTAGAAGTTGTCATATAATCAGTACTTTGCATAAGAGAGGTTTCCTAAATCTGTTTTCCTTGACATAGCAAGAAAAATCCTTTATATCACTGCTTTAAGGAAGGTAGAAAAATGTCTTAGTTTTATTCATATTTTCAAAGTAACTATTATTCATGCCTAAAATCAATGGCTTCAATTTCTGTTGTCCTAAAGGAACACTATATTTTCCTCCCTCTGACTCCTGAACAGGTATTTCTCATATATCTCACCTTGCTTCCTTTATTACCCTAAGCTCCTTTGCAGGTACATAGCCAAAGATACTTGTGGGCTTCATGGGGATTTAATGTGATGAAAATTATGGGATACTGAAACCAAACTCCAAGTTCTCTGAAACTAGCCATACTTCAGAAGGAATGACACGTGCCACACTAAAACAGTCTTAACTCTTCAGCAACATTGGCTCTAAGCTGTAGTAAGTCTTTGAGTTTCTTCATGAATTTAACTTGAGTAATAGTACTGATTGCCTCATAGATAGGGCTCTGGATTTAGATTGCCTTACCCTTCAAATTTGTTCTCTTCTCTTTACTAACTAGATGATATCTGGTAATTTTCTGACCTTTTCTGAGTTCAGTTCCTTTGTCTATAAAATGGCAATTATTGCAACATCTCCTTCATAGGGGTATAGAAAGGAGTAAAAGGCTATAGAAAGAAAGGGTGTCTAAAGGAGAAATACATACACAGCTAATGAAAGTATCCAGTGCATTTTAAATATGAAGATTCATTGGAAATATACTTAAAGGTATGTATTTCCCTCCATTCTCAGTTTACTGCTCCTACTTTTACATTTGGCTGTATTGCCTTACATCCAAATTAAAACATAAAATAATGGGATAAGAAAATAAAACTTATGGCTGAAACAAACTTGAAATATGCACGAAATGTAGTGTGAAGTTAAAAATCAAGAGTAACATTTTTTTTGTTTTTGCGGTATCGGGGATTGAACCCAGGGGCGGTCTACTTCCGCGCTACACCCCCGGCCCTATTTTTTATACTTTATTTTGAAACCGGGTCTCACGAAGTTGTGGAGGGCCTCACTAAATAGAGAGAGAGAGAGAGAGAGAGAGCTGAGGCAGGCCGCGAACCCAGATCCTCCGGTCTCCGCCTCCCAAAGTACTGGGATTACAAGCGTGCGCCACCACGCCCGGGAAGAGTAACATATTTTTAAAGAAATAGAAATAGAAAAGATTCACCCAATATTATATAGCATCATCTAAACTGCTCTTGTAATGCACTTTTGAGGCAATCTGTGAGACAGATGCTTCAAAGTTCCAATGAAAACAATTCACATGCATGTGTGTGAATTCTCTTTATTTTACAAAGAGACCCTGATGAATAAGGACACAAATTTAGTCTGATCATATAGCCATTATACATGTAATTCTATCTCACATTTGAGGCACAAGTGCATAATTTGTGGAGCCATATTTTTATATTCATCTCTAAGACCAAGCATAAAATGAATAGGTCAACAACTATTTGTTTTCTCAGCATTAATCTGTTAAAGCTATGGCACTTAAAACATTTTCACCCGCTTAATATGTAAGTTGAATTTATATTCACACAAAAGGGGTTTCTATTTTCTCTTAGGAGAGAAATTATGCTCATTTATGAGTAATATTGAAATTTATGTATTTCATGAAATTTCATGACTGTTCTCATCTGGAAAATACAGCACCTTTGATCAAAATTCTGAACTTTAATGTCACATGACATGTAATGTGATTGATAAGACACATGGATTTTAAGAGTAGAATGAAACAACTGCTATGAAATGAGATTTCATGAAATAAAAACGCATATCAGCACTGGAGGTCTTCTTGAAGAGCTTCTAAGATATAAATGGTAGGCCTCTTTCCATTGGCAGAGGTATGTTCCAATGGCTTCCCACTTTTAACGCTTTTTCTTTCCTTTTTAAATAAATTATTTGCTGGAATGAAGAGAGGATCAAATCCAGACCTCTCTGCCATAGCACCCCATGGTTTCAACTCTTTTTTTTTTTTTGCGGTACTGGAGATTGAACCCAAGGGCGTTCTACCTCTGCGCTATACCCCCGGCCCTATTTTGTTAATACTTTATTTTGAAACCGGGTCTCACGAAGTTGCGGAGGGCCTCACTAAGTAGAGAGAGAGAGAGACAGGGAGAGAGAGAGAGAGAGAGACTGAGACAGAGAGAGACAGAGAAGAGACAGAGAGAGAGAGAGAGAGAGAGAGAGAGCTGAGGCTGGCCATGAAGCCGGATTCTCTGGTCTCCGCCTCCCAAAGTACTGGGATTACAAGCATGCGCCACCACGCCCGGCTGGTTTTAACTCTTATTCCTCCTCAGAACCTCTCCTCCTTTGCCTATTTCCAGCTTCTTATGTATTACTCTGTCCCCAGTACAACCTTCTGAAAGTTTGAAACCCATTATTGAAACCCATTCCTTCTTTTTAAAGTCCAATAAAGTAAAGACCAGAAGGAATAGGAACATTTTCCAAGGCAACATAGTGATTTAGTAGCCGAGACTATAATTTAGGTTTCCTGCCTTTATATTTTGAGTTTTGTAGTATATCCTCTTTTTTAAAGCAACCAACTGTGAGTTTTCATGGGCTTAAAAAGTATTCCTAAAGTTTTTAAGTGCTTATGTTTCCTTTTTAGATATGTGCAATACATCAGTCACTGAACTACATATGGAATTAATTCCAAGAAGAGGCTGCTTTATACTTACTCTTGTGTTGTTTCTTTCTGCTTTAAGTTCAGAGATCTCTTCTTCTTTTTCTAGAAGTTGTTCCCTGCAGGCATTCAATTCTTTTGTCAGTGCAGCAAATTCCTGGAAGAAGAATAAAAAGGTTAGAAATCATATTAAAGATACAAAAAATGAATTCAAGCAGGAAGAACAGAATGCAAAATATAAAGTATTTTGAATGAAAAGAATGGGGAGAGAATGACCTGGTTGGCTGGTTGATATGCATCACTGTTATTAAAGTATCTTGATTCTATTGTTGGAAAAATGCTAACCCACGATACTTATCATATACTTTATTATTATAATGCATGGCTTACATCAGTGTACACAGTACATTTCAAAAATATCACATCCTTCACATTGAGTTTAACATTAATATAACTTATTGCTAGAATGATTTAAGTTTGGCTAATTTTCTGAGCAGCCCCCCAAATCTTATACTTTGATTCATATACAGCAATATTTAGACAGAGTATAGTAGATCATCAAAGCAACAATACAGAACTCCACTGAATGTGCTGTTTGGAGACTAAGAAATCTGGTAACAAGGTGAAGAAAGAGAATCGAACTTTCTCTTACAAAATAATAAATATGTCTAAGGTTTGATATCATTTTATAAGATTTTCTTATTAATCTTTGTATTGCTTCGTCTGTCTGACAGGTAAGCTCCATGCAGACAAGTAAAGTGAACTTTACTTGCTCACTGCTATACTGCCAGTTTCTTAAGACACAATGGGTGCCCAATTAATGTTTATTTTATTTTATTATTTTTTTTTTGCGGTACTGGGGATTGAACCCAGGGGCGTTCTACCTCCGCGCTACACCCCCGGCCCTATTTTTTTATACTTTATTTTGAAACTGGGTCTCACGAAGTTGTGGAGGGCCTCACTAAGTAGAGAGAGAGAGTGAGAGAGAGAGAGAGAGAGAGAGAGAGAGAGAGCGCTGAGGCTGGCCGCGAACCCGGATCTTCCGGTTTCCGCCTCCCAAAGTACTGGGATTACAAGTGTGCACCACCACGCCCGGCTTAATGTTTATTTTTAATAAATGAAAACAGGTTATATTGTAACCCAAAAGTGGAGGCTGTGGAGTAATCCCATATTCATGTAGTTAATGATACTTCGAAGGAACCGTCAATGGCTTTCAATCCCAAGATCAGAAATCATAAGACTAGAGTGTTTTGACCTTTAAGTGGTGAATTAAGACTCAGAAAAGATTACTTAATAAGAAAACCCAGAAACCTAATTCAACCATCCTGCCACTTTAAGTTGTAAGCACATACTACTTAAACTTTGAAAAATGGTAAACAGATCCATATTATCATTAAAAACGTTACAGTGATTCAGTAGCAAAATCAATGCTTATGAAATATTTAAATATTTGGGAAAACTTAGGTACAGGCTGAGAAGGGCATTCTCAGAAGATTAAAAAGAAAAGAAAATATGAGGGAGACAGGTTTGGTTAACATAACCTCCATGAAGGCAAATTTAGTAAAAAGTAAATGAGTATAATGATTATGGTAAGCTGGGAAAGGTTGGGATATTATATTTTCGTTTGCTTCAAACCACTTATTTTGTTGAATTTCTCTGAATGGCATCAATCCAGAGGGTACTTCAAAGACCTCAGAGCTTACTCTTAAGCTTAGAATCTATACGAAGGAGTTCATGGTTACATTTTGAATGGCATTATAGATAAATGTTTTCTCCCCTGATTGCTACCTGCTTACATGTTGTTGATACTTTCGGAGCATATTATTTAAGTGGAGAATAGAAATAAACAACAGTAGAAAACAGCAAACCATTCTTTAAAAAAAAGAAACTTTATTTGTATATTGCACAATTTTGATGGAGAAAGGAAGTGGCACATAAATATTTTATATTGTATATTATTAACATACAGGCATTTCAAAAGAACCCTATACTTATATACTATAGTGTTGACTAAGATACATTATAAATGAAATTTGTATATTTAATGGCATACAAATTTACAAAAAGATACACCTGTGCCTGTCTTTCTAAGGATAAGCTTGCTTTTTATAGAAATAAATAAGACCTAAAATAAATATTTCAGAATTTTAATATTAGATATCTTTAGTGGTGAAATAATTTTGAATGGTTTTTGATTTTTTACTTCATCTCATATGTTTCTATTATCAAAACTCTCTAAAATGATAAAATGTGCTTTTATATCTTAGATAATAAGAGAAAATAACCATAAGAGCATGGAAATAAGCATGTATTTAAAAT
This sequence comes from Glis glis, assembly GCA_004027185.1. Classification (NCBI taxonomy): domain Eukaryota; kingdom Metazoa; phylum Chordata; class Mammalia; order Rodentia; family Gliridae; genus Glis; species Glis glis. The sequence continues at coordinate 43,110 of PVJS01002192.1, forward strand.
GGAAGACAGAAATTGGCCAAGATGTTATTTGAAACAGATGACTTGACATTTTGTTGTTGTTCTGAGGGGCTGTTCAGTGCTCTATGTATTAAGATTAATCTTATATTTATTAACCTCTTGGCAAATTTCAGGCACTGTATTCACATTCATTATCTTATCTTGCTCTATAAATTCCTAGAAAGGAAGTTTCATTCTGATCTGATGGCTGAGGAAGATGAATCACTAAGAAGTATGTCTAAATTCACAAAGCACATAAGCCATAGGGAGTGAGTTAGCTCTGAGCACAGTTCTCTAGACTGCAAGTGTACTCCTGTTGTGTCCTATCATTTTGAATCTAGTTGTCCATTGGTTTATATGACTCAGATTTAAAGTACTTAGCAGTCCCAATTTTTCTAATCTGAAGCATTAAATAACCATTACTACAATTATCTTGCCGGATCTCCCTTAATTAGTTCAATGGGAGTACAGGGAAACAGGGGACCCAAGGCAGTTCCTTCCACACAGTATTAGAAAATCATGTCCCACTTATCTGGAACTGCAATGGATGCAGATTTGGTGGAATTAACCACCAAAAATTTGTATACTTTTCTTCTGACATTTTTTCCATATCTATTTCTTCATTCATATTATTAGCATGAACTGAGTAGTGCCATCTTTTAAAAACAATAATAACATGAAATATAGTTAACATCGACAGGTCCTTACAATATGCCAGGAACTCTAAGAAACAACTTAGATCTTATTAATTATCTCATGAATCCTAATAACATCCTGTTTCTCAAACTGTGTTGTTAGAACAGTATTTTCTACAAGATCCCCCCAAATCCATAGCCAAATAGATTTTGAGAAATAATGTATCTTTTATATTTTGCTCTTGAATATTTATAAACAGCCATGAGAATACAAGAGATTCTAGGAAAAACTGGTTTTTGTGGAAAATTGGAACAACCTAGATTTCCAGGAATAGGGAAATAGATGAATTAATATTAGTAAGTCTACTTGGGGGAATATTCTGCAAAGAACAGAATAGATTGGATCATTGCATAAAAATGGAAATATTTCAGAAATATAATTTTGAAAAAAAGATAAGGAGCAACCCAGCAAATAGCACAGAATATGGTCAGAAGTTGAAATCTGTGAGGGATAAATGTTAGAAGAAAACTTCATTCATACTTCACCATGTCTAAATTAAAAGAGGTTCATAGGAAAAATTGAGTTTGCTTTGAATGACTGCAACAGGAGGAGTAGATCAAAAACACATTCAGCAACAGTTCAGACCAGTCATTTTGTTCCCCAACCATAGTGTGCCAAATCCTTATTTTCCCCAAGGAACAAAATTACTTCCTCTACTCTGAACTTTTTTTCTTGAAGTTTTAAAGAGCGGTCAGGATCTAGAACACACAGTGCCATAAAATACCTTCCGATGGAAGGGTGTGGTGCCCTGGTTTTTCTTAGCATGAACCCCTGCACATCACACACACACACACACACACACACACACACACACACACATTCCTATGAACACTCACTTGTAAGGGACATGGTTCTAAGTGCTAGAAAGATGACAGTTAAAGAAAGGAGTTAGGGTCAGCATCTTCGATATGCATCCAGGCATTCATAACTTACCTTCTTTTGCTTGGAATAAACCTTTTCTAACCACATTAAATCCTTTTCAACACTAATTCAACTTATGATATAGGATATTCATTCCCTTTTTTAAAAAAAGAGTAAAATAACTGTTGTTTTTCTTAGTATCTTTAAAAAAGTGTGAAGGCATCATTTCTTAAGCACCAACACAAGTCATCTAAATGCTGTGAACTCCTGCTTTGAAGTGACAAGTCTCTTGAATTATATAAAATCTGAAGTTCCACTATCCCAGCTAAATTCTCAGCGTTACCTTCTTTTCTCTGCCTCTGTTCCCCCACCCTTAACTGCTTCTTGAGCACTTATTTGGAGCTAGGGACATTCACCAGAACTTTGTATGTGTTCTATCATTTATTCACCATCGCAGCCTTATCATTCCTAGGACACCAGTGAGAACACTTAGATAAGAGAGGTTGGATTAAGTAACGCTAGTGTGGTTCATGCTAGTACATGACAATGACTGTGTTGACACCAATATCCCTCAAGTGTGTCACACCCCAGAGCAAAGCTAACCTTTCTTTGTGTCTGCACAGTGGTTTCACCCTTGGGTGTGACTTCTGAACTTTGGATGCGTTATCCATAATTGGAGTACCAGCACTGCTAATCCCTGAAGTGACAGCCCTTAGGTTGATGGGTTGTTCTTGATCAGTTTAAGGCAAAGAAACTTCTCTTTGTTTTGGTCCCTGCATGTTTTTTTTTTCCCCAAAGAAGAAAATACATTGGCAAAGTAGAGATTCACTCAGTTCCTCTGCCTACTTACATTCTATAAGAGTAACCTGGACAGGAGAAAAAAACAATGTACAGAATTAGAATGTCCTCTGGCCATCTTTCCTCTTCTCTTTGAGTCATGCCTCTTTCCACCTGGCAAATCATCATAGCCTGCCAGACGTCGCAGAAAGATGCAGCATATACTATTCTCATCTGTGTTCATCTTTAAATTCATTTCTAATGCTTAATATTAAACATAGAAGGACAAAAAGAGACTACAATCTTCCCTGACTCATTTCATACAGTGTGCTTATATGAGGTTTAATTGGGGGAAAGGATGTAGTTTCTCATTTACTGAGTATTTTAAAGGTCCTGATTTAATAGGTCAGTCCTCACCTCAGGAAAACAGGTCAGCAGAAGTTGCATGACAAGAAGGAAATTTACCTTTCAATTTCAAGTCAGTGACCCAGAGAAATCCCTGGAAATCTATTCATTATGATGACAATTTTAAAAGTCTTTACCTTTCAATTAAATTTGCATTCTCTAACTTGGTGGGCCACTTAATTAATGAACCAACAGTGTCCTTATTTCTTCAGCCATATAACTAGATAAGTACTAGCTAAAAAATCATGGGTGCATTTCAGTCTGAGAAGGAAGAGAAGAATAAAGGGTAAGTTGGAATTCAGCGTCACTAAACTCCACCAACATCCTCACTGATCACAAAAAAGCATCTTTTAAGTTTATTCTCCAACCATTTGTGCAAATCAAAAATAGCTCTCAGGAAAGCATATGGCATGGAAGCATGCTGAGTTGACATCCAGCATTTAAATTAGACAAATTAACCACTTCAAAATGTTTTAGATAATGACTTCCTTAGGCTATGCCCCCCATTTACTATATTTTGGTGTTTCCTATTTTAAAAATTCTATTTGTAATACTTGGTGGAAAGCATTTACTTTAAAATCTATATTTCTTTGGATAGAATTGCACATAAATTTACATGTATAAAGGTACATATTCCCTTTTGAAACCATTTAGAAAGGCATACTTTCTAAATAGGTTAGGCATAATACTTTCTAAATAGATTAGATATAATAATTACAGGGAAGAAAACAAGGCAACACAAAGGCTTAGTATATTCCTTAAATATTATACCTTTATATATCCATATCCATAAATTAACCATTATAATTCACAAGTCTTTAGAAATTTAGTCAAAAAATTAGTTTGGAAACAAAAATATGTTTTTGCTAGGAAATTAATATGCGATCATTATTACATTTCAAATATATAAGGGCTTTTTGCATTATTATGTTATGTAATCAAATATGGTGTTAATGACCTCTGTTTTTATAATTGCCTTCTAGACTCACATAAGCCCAGCGAAAGCTGTCATCCAAAATTACTTTGTGAAATAGCCATGTCTCCTGGTCAGCCCTGGGCAAGACAGCTTGAAGGTAGAATTGCTTGTAGAACAAATACAATTTGACAGGCACAACTGGACTCAGAATTTTCATGGAACATGTTGACGCAGGCTGCCCATGTTAAAATGAAAGTGAGATTTAAATTCCATGTAAGCCGGGCGTGGTGGCGCACGCTTGTAATCCCAGTACTTTGGGAGGCGGAGACCGGAGGATCCGGGTTCGCGGCCAGCCTCAGCTCTCTCTCTCTCTCCCTGTCTCTCCCTGTCTGTCTGTCTGTCTGTCTCTCTCTCTCTCTCTCTCCCTGTCTGTCTCTCTCTCTCTTTCTCTCCTTAGTGAGGCCCTCCGCAACTTTGTGAGACCCCGTTTCAAAATAAAGTATAAAAAATAGGGCCGGGGGCGAGCGCGGAGGTAGAACACCCCTGTGTTCAATCCCCGGTACCGCAAAAAAAAAAATAAATAAATAAAATAAATTCCATGTAAATTATATTTTGTGCCCCCTTGATTTTTTTTTACTTATACATATTCTAATTAATAGAACTTGTCTTTTTCGTAAAACTGCATAACAGATTATGTCAAAGTATCATGGTGACCTGGGGGATGCAAGTCTGTTTGAAATCTGACATTCCACAAGAGCCATTCCTGTGGTGGATGTGCACATGGATACCTGGCGACTTCTGTTTGCAAAACCTCCCAATCAAGACAACTAGAATCTTGCAAAAAGGGGATGTTTGTTGACATCAAACATTGGTGCTGTCAGGCCTGTCTAACTATCAAACCTTATGTTCCTACCATGAATCATTCACTGCACGCCCACCAAACTGTGCCTGTCTTAAATCTGATTCCCACTGTGTTTCATGAACTCTTATTTCTCAGTATCTGTATAGAGTTGCCCCAGGTATTTGTTGCTCCTTAACAGCAGCCTGGTAGAGAAGATTCAGCTTGGCGATGAATCCCAGAGGGCAGGCAGTGTCACCATAGATTGGTTGGAAGCATACACAGAGGCTTCATAGGGTTTTTTGATACACCCAAATCGGCGACTCTTCCTATACTACATTGTGTCTTCAGAGGGCTCTAGGCACTTTTGTATTTGTGTGCTGGTTTGTCTATAAAAATAATACAAATTACATATTTTTAATTTAAAAGGAATTAAAACATTTACTTGGGACCTCCAAAATACTCTGAGCCCTAGCTAGTGCATTCACTGTGGTTGACAGGTAAGTCAGCCCCAGACTCTGCTGAATTGTGGAAGTCATGGGTAGCATAAGCCAAACGGTAAAGACTTCAGAGCCGCTAGGCGTGGTGATGCATGCTTGTAATCCCTGTATTTGGGAGGCTGAGACTGGAGGATCCAAGTTTGTAGCCAGCCTCAGCTACTTAGTGAGGCCCTCCGCAACTTAGTGAGACCCTGTTTCAAAATTAAGAATAAAAAATAGGGCTGGGGGTGTAGCCCGGAAGTAGAATGCCCCTGGGTTCAATTGCAAAAAAAAAAAAATTTCAGAGCCAAACAGGGCTAGGTTCATATTTTGACCCACAGTAGTAGAGTTTCTAAGCCTCAGTTATCTAGCTGGGTAATGCTGGTAGCAGCTCCTTCTTATTGGAGTGGTGTGGGTAGAAACGAAATTTTACTACCAGTGTGACTGGCACTGGCCCTGGATACTGCAGGCGTTTGATAAGTCATTTTAAAACTGTACAAGGTTATTCCACATATGATTATTTTTTCTTCCAGGGCCCGTATTTCAACATTAAGAAAATCGAATATTTCATTAGATACTTCGGGTATATGAAAATAATGTGTTTTTTCATTAATAGTAACTGAAATACACTTGAGAGTTGCATATCTGAGTTATACTTACATAAATCTCATTGTAACTCATTTTCCTTTTTTTTCTTTGTAAGGTCCTAATATTGATTATAATTATAAATCAGAGATATCTGGATTATCCTCAAGAGTAGCAATAAAGGATAATTAAATTATATTATTTGTGGACTAGCACAATAGAAATGATGGACGTTAGTGTGATATATTAAAAATATTGGGCACATTTTTATAAGAAAAAAGTCTTACTGAATCCTTTTGTTCCTTTGCACTTAGTGAACTCTTGCTGATCAAAGAACTAGATTATTACCTAAAACACACCAAGTAAAACTATAATATTAATGTCTTTAAAGATAGAAACTATGAAGAAATTTTCTTGGTGTCATAAAACTGTTCTTAAAAGTAAATCCCCTTGAACACATGTCTCTGACTTCATCTGCTATCATTCTCTCTGCACCTTTCTGCTTGCATTTTTTACGTCTATTACAGGGCTCACACAGCCATTAAACACTGTCTGATGGCTGAAATAAAATGACAACATAAAACATATTTAAGGAGTTTTCAGTGAACCCCTGTGTTGGTTTCTGAGAGTTGCTGTAGGGCCTGACTGCCTACAAGTCTTGCCAAGAACCAGGGTTAAAGCCTGAAGCCTTTTATTGATTCCCTGACCCAGGTGAGTGGGATGGACCTTGCTGAATGAAGACACTCTTCAGACTCTGGCTCTAAGTTTGAGTAGCTTCCTTATTCCCAAACCATGTCCTTCTGCCTGTTATTACTGGAGTAGGAAAGAGACAAACACAATGGTTTAGAACCAAGACTGAGGTTACTCCACCTCAAGTTTTCTTTCCGTTTCACCTGATCCACTACCCCCTGTACTTTTCTCCAAATGGAAAAACATTTAAGCCTGGCCTTATTGCATCAAATATGTGAAAGAAGACAACAGAGGAAGAATATGAAAAGAAATTAGAGGCCAACTAAGCCCTCTAGTTATGTAGTCCCACTAATGATTTGCCCTTTATCTCAATTCATTTTTATGGAAGGAAAGAGAAAGAATCTTTTATCTTCTAGCAACATCTAAAAAATACTTTTGCTCTTTTGATGCCTGGATAATTTGGACATTTATTATAATCCAACATTTCAAGTACTTTAGTAAAATCACCTGGCCCAGTAAGCGTTATAGCGAAAGCATGTCAGGGCTGAATCACTGCCAACCAAAAACTCTGTTGGCAGGAAAAGCCAATTTTCAACAGCTCTGACAGTGTAAAACAGGAGGCATGTTTGACAAGATGCTGCATATTAATTTAAAATGCTTTAGCATCTGGTTAGGTAATACCTGCTGTGTCAAACACTCCCAGACACACAAAATAGCATTCAAGCTGAATATTTAAATCTCCCAACAAAGCTCTAACTTAAGCAAAACAAAACAAAATCATGTCTCTCTAGCAGTCAATGGAGTTATAATTATATAACCAAAAATATTTGGACTAGGACATTGTTGGCTATTCACTGAACTAAAATGCTGGAGTGGGTGCTATAGAAATTGTAAAGCATATTCAAACATACTGTTCTGCCCTGGAGAATTTTACTGTGTGTTGCATTTAGAAGAACATGACTCAGAGAACACTTTGTGTCCTAATATGTTGTGCTAATATATAGCTAGACAGAACTTTTCAGAGAGATGGCATCAAGTAACACAGAAAAGCAAACCATAGAAATGAAAGCTGGTCAGTTTCTTCTAAGCACTTATTCTGCAAAATGGTGGCCTGGCCCAAGGGTTATTCTGGGAATGAGGGTAAAGATAAGCGTATGTGTGTTTGCAGTTGTTATAACCCAGGAAAATGAAATGGTGCCACAAAATATTCAAATAACATAACATGTTCTGTTTCCATGGATATCAAGCAATATTCTTAGGACACTGAGTTTTTTATGTAGTTTAAAAAGGACTTGTCCTTATGGGCCCATTTTGGATATAGTTCTATGTGACAATATCATTTCTCACTGCAAATTAATAAATTGTTATTTTTATCTTTCTTTTATGGACTCAAAAGTATTATTGGATGCCTAATATGTAGAAGATCTTGCAAAATTTTTCAGGCATTAGAATGTGTGCAAGGGTGAAAAAGACATTGTCAATAAAGTTAACAGAACAGCAATTATAGCACAGTGTGCTAAGTACTGTGATGGGGCGCCATCTATGGTGCTCAGCATGCACAAGCACAATTCAATGGGGCTCTGAAGTGGGTGTGCACGTGGAGAGAATACCTAAGATGAAGTGTGGAAAGTACGTAAGACATAGCTAGGCAAAATATTCATTGGATGAAAATTCTTCCAGACCAAGGGAATAGCACAAACAACTTTCCTAAGGTACCAAAAAAAAGCTCAAGCATACTAAAACTATAAAACTATTGGAAAAAATAGGGATAAATCTATAATAACTTATCTTGAATCAAGCAACACAAGAAAAAAACAGATAAGCTAGTCACTATCTGCTATGGACTGAATACACTGCATCTTCTAAATCCATATGTTGAAACCCTAACCCTTAACAGGATGGTGTATTTGGAGATGGGGCCTCAGGAAGATCATTAGAGTTAGGTGAGATCATGAGGGTAGGACTCTAGTGATGAGACTAATTTCCTTAGAAGATACCATAGCTTTCTCTGCCCTGTGAGGACACAGTGAGAAAGAGGCCATTTGTAAGCCAGGAACAGGTCTCACCAGAAACCAGTAATGCTGGCACCTTGACCTCAGGCTTCCATATTCTAGAATGTAACAAAATAAATCTCTGTTGTTTAAGCCATCTGGTTTATGATATTTTGTAATGACAATTCAAACTAACACATCATCAAAATTTTAAACTTCTATATTTCAAAAGAAACCATCAAGAAAATGAAGGACAACCTATAGAGTGAAAGAAAATTTTTGCACTTCTATCCAATAAGGGATTCATTTATAGAATATATAAATAATTATTACAACTCTATAATAAAAGGCAAATTACCCAATTTAAAAATGAGCAAAGGAATAGACAGTTCACTAAAATATGCAAATAAACAATAACCACATGAAAAGATATTATACATCATTATCTTACTGATGAGGGAAATACAAGGCAAAAACACAATGAGATACCACATCATACCCACTAGGATAGCCAAAATGAAAGATTAATAGTAAGTGTTGGCAAGGATGTTAAGAAGACTCTTATGTGAATGGTGAGAACATAAATGGGGAGGCTGCTTTGAGAAATAGTCTGGCAGTTTCTTAAATGTCAAAACATAGAATTATCATATGATCCAACAATTCTATTTCTAGTTATATATCCAAGAAAATTAAAAACATATGTCCATACAGAAACTTGTACATGAATGTTCATAGGAACGTTATTCACTATAGTTAAAAAAGTGGAAACAAACCAAATGTTCAGCAATTGAAGCACAGATTTTTATAATGTGGCATTTCCTTTTCTAAAAGATATTTTCATGATTGGGATAAGAATACTTAACATGAGGTCTATCCATTCAACAATTTTTTAAGTATTCAATATCTAATTACTAACCATAGGCACTATATTTTACAACAGGTCTTTGGAATGTAACATCCTGTACTGACCTACAGATTCAATGCAATCCCTATTGAAATGCAAATGTCATTCTTCATAGAGCTAGAAAATCAGTCCTAAAACTCATTTTGAAAAACAAAAGACCCAGAATAGCCAAAGTAATTCTTATTAATAAGAACCATGTAGGAGGCACCATGATACCTAACCTCAAACTATACTACAGCTATAGTAATATGAACAGCATGGTGCTGACACAAAAAATAGACACATAGAACAATGGAACTGAACAAAGGATTCAAAAACAAATCCACATACATACAGCCAATTGATGTTTTCACAAAGGTGGCAAAATAATACACTGGAGAAAAGACCACCTTTTCAACAACTAGTGTTGGGAAAACTGGTTATCCTTTTGTAGAAAAATGGAATTAAACCCCAACCTCTCACTCTGCCGAAGTCAACTCAAGATGGATCAGAGACCTGAAAATTAGAATAGAGACTTTGCAATTACTAGAAGAGGGTATGGGACCAACACTCCAAAATATAGGCACTGGTAGAAACTTCCTCAATAAGACCCCCAAAACACAAGAAATTAAGATGAGAATTGATAAATGGGATGACATTAAATTAAAATGTTTATCTGCAGCAAAGGAAACCATCAAGAATCTTGAGAGCCACAGAATGTAATTTTATATCCATTGAACAACAGCTCCTCATACCTTCCTCCCCATGTTCTTTGGTGACCACCATTCTATGATGTACCTATATTCCCTTGACTCTTTTAGATGCCAAATATAAGAACTGTGTAATATTTGTCCTTTTGTAACTGACATATTTCACTTATCATAGTGCTTTTCAGGTCCATCTATATGGTTAGATTTCCTTCTTTTTATGGCTGAATAATATTCCTGTGTGTGTGTGTGTGTGTGTGTGTGTGTGTGTGTGTTTGATCTTCCTTACTCATTTATATTCCCTTGAACATGTGAGCAGTTAGGTCGTTTCCATATCTGAGATATGATTAAAAATTCTACAATGAACATGAGAGTGCACACATTTCTTTAAAATACTGATTTCAATTATTTTGGATACATACCAAGAAGTGGAGTTGCTGAATTATAGGGTAGTTCTATTTTTAATTTTTGAGAAACCACCATACTATTTTCCATAGTGGCTGTACCATTTTACATTGCCACCAACAGTATTACCCTTTTTTTTTTTTTTTTTGGTACCAGAGATTGAATGCAGGGGCATTCTACCTCCGCACTACACCCCCGGCCCTATTTTTTATACTTTATTTTGAAACCGGGTCTCACGAAGTTGCGGAGGGCCTCACTAAGTAGAGAGAGAGAGAGAGAGAGAGAGAGAGAGAGAGAGAGACAGGGAGAGAGAGAGAGCTGAGGCTGGCCACGAACCCGGATCCTCCGGTCTCCGCCTCCCAAAGTACTGGGATTACAAGCGTGCGCCACCACCAGGCCCAGCTCAGTATTCCCTTTTCTCTACTACTTTGTCAACGTTTCTTATCTGTTACTTTTTTATGATAATAGGCACGCTAAGGGTGTGAGATGACAGAAGAAGCATTTGGAGATGACAGATATATTTGTCACCTGGAATTTTAGTGATGGTAGCATGAATTTATACATACATCCAAACTCAAAAAATGATATATAATAATTATTTGCAGCTTATTATACATCAATTATAACTCAAGCTGGAAATTATAAAAATAATATGTAACATTAGTCCATTAATATAAAGAAAGTGCTAATGCCTGCTGTAACGCAGATGAACTTTAAAAATATGCTACACTGAAGAAACCAGTTGCAAAGGACAATTAGAATAATTCCATTAGTATGAATGCCCATTACTGGCAAATATGTAGAAACAGAAAGCATAATTCATGGCTGCATAATATTGGATGGAAAGGGGATATTGGAGGAGATAGCTAAGGAATGCCAGATTTCTTTAGAGAGTAATGAAAATGTTCTAAAATTGTGGTGATGGATACACAACAATGTGAATCCACTGAAAGCCAATGAACTGCATTTTAAGCAGGTGAATTAAATGGTATGTGAAGGCTTTCTTAATAAGGCTGTTTTTTAGAGTAGTTCAGTAGGGATGCAGTGGAGTGGAAACCATGTTAATAATTATTTTGGTCTGAACTAAATAGACACTTCACACAAAAAAAGAAATACAAATATCCAATAAATATATGAAAAAATTCAACATCATTAGCAATCAGGATGATGCAAATCAAAACTACATTGAGATTCCATCTAACCCCAATTTGAGTGGCAGTCATCAAAAAGTCAAATAACAATAAATGCTGGAAAAGATATGAGGAAAGAGGAACTCTCCTATACAGTTGGTGGGATTGCAAATTAGTGCAGCTTCTATGGAGATCAGTGTGGAGATTCCTCAGAAAATTGGAAATGGATCTACCATGTGATCTGGCTATACCACTCCTGGGTATCTTTCCAAAGGAACTGAAATCGGGATATTATAGTGATACATGCATATCTATGTTTATAGCAGCACAATTCACAATAGCCGAATTACAGAACCAATGTAGGTGTCCATCAACAGATGAATGGATTACAAAATTATGGGATATACACACAATGGAATTCTACTCAGCAATAAAGAACAACAAATGATATCATTTGCAGGACAATGGATGGACCTGGAAAACATCATGTTAAGTGAGATTAGCCAGTCACAGAAAGTGAAGCATCATGCATTTTCTCTGATATGCGGAAGCTAGGGAATGTTTGGTATATAAGAGGGACTTTAAATAATGGAGAAGAAACCCCAGTGGTGCATGGGAGGTGGTCTAGGGGAGAGTGGGGGGAGGGAGGGAGAATTAATGAAGGAATCACTTCCATGGACATTATGTATATATGTGAGAACAACAATGCCAATCTCAATATCTTGTGTTGGGAATGGGGCGGAGTGAGGAGGGAGCCAGTTGAAAGCTCACCAAGTGCTGGGTGCCTGTACGAGCTGCATTATGATGTGAGACTATAATGCACCAATTAAAGTATTTAAACACTACTTTGGTCTTTGGTAAGGGGCATGGGATTTGTGGAAGGAAGCGGGTGAATGAAATTATTGCCTTTATCCTCTTATCAATTTAGAAACCATCCAATGACATTGAAATTATGAAATTTTTGGGCTTGTTACACCAAGGGTCAGACACTGAACCTTGCTAAATTTATTGAGGTAATATTACCCTGCCACAGTCTTCCTTAAATATCAGCCAGTCTGCTTGTGGGCACACATTTCTTTCAATTTCAGCAGCATTTGTATCTTGATATTCCCTCCCTAGCAACAAAAGATGTTAAAAACAAACAACACTTTACATAAGAAATATGTCACTTTCCCTCCTTTTCCCCCTTTCCCAGGGAACTTCCCCTGATATCTGAGTGTCTTGCTCTTCTCAGTAGAAGCAGAAAGTATCTTAGAATGCTCTGTTTTCTTGGGAAGCTCTTTGTAAGATAAAATTTTCAAGAAGAAAAAACAGAAAAGTAGATATATTCTGATTCTTTACAATTACTCATAAGAAGTTTACAAAGACTTGAGGTTAGGGATAACTTGACCTCCCTATATCCTTTAGTCATTTACTCATTTATGAAACACACCCAATAAACACTAAATTGCTACTCAAGCATCCATCTGCATACACTTGCCTGGAGAGAGCAAAATATATAATTAGGTATGTGCTAGTTTGGTTTTTGCTATTTTACACTGTCTTTCTACAGCTTCATCAAATAAACCACATGTGCAGACACTACCTTCCCTTGTCTGAGACAACATAAATAATTGTGACTTTTTTTATGAACCATCCTTGTAATATTCCTTGATGTTGTACATTAAACAGCAACTACTAAATAATCTAAACCAGAATTCAAGAAGAATAATTCTATTGGCCATCTTGTTTTAGAATTTGTTTTTACATCTTCTTCAGAAAATAAAGTATAGCTAATACTTTAGAATCATCTACTGCTGAAAACTGTCTAACTGAAAAACTATAGCTTAGTTTTTTATCATTTGTTTATATAAATAAACTGCATTGCATTGATTGCTGTCCACATGCAAAAAAATCAAGATAGAATAGTCATTTTGTTTGACTGAGGTTCTCTCATACTCTATTCCTTTTCTATTTATTTAAGCTATCATTACTTGGGAAAATGGCAAATAGCTATGAGTTAGAGCATATTTTCAGATGTTTTTCCTTCCAATTTTTATCTTTTGGTATGAAAATACTTTTTAATCATATGCTTCAAGAAAAAGAACATATTCCATGAGTAAGAACTTAATCAGAAAAAAATGTAAAAGGTTGTAACTTTTTTTTTTTTTGCGTTACGGGGATTGAACCCAGGGGCATTCTACCTCCGCGCTATACCCCCGGCCCTATTTTTTATACTTTATTTTGAAACCGGGTCTCACGAAGTTGCAGAGGGCCTCACTAAGGAGAGAGAGAGAGAGAGAGAGAGAGAGAGACAGGGAGAGAGAGAGCTGAGGCTGGCCGCGAACCTGGATCCTCCGGTCTCCGCCTCCCAAAGTACTGGGATTACAAGCGTGCGCCACCATGCCCGGCTCCTCTCTGAACTTTTTATAATGTATGATTACAATGCACCAATTAAAAAAAGAATAAACAAAACTAAAATCTTGTTTCTGATAAAGACATTGCAGAATAAATGTTAAAGCATGGTATACCTCTTTCATACTTTTTAAAGTACCATTCTGTAAATATTTTAAATTTAAATTATATAATGTATATTGTAATTCAAATGTTTAACATCCTTAAAAGTATGATTTTTATTGCCTTTTCTGATTCCAGCACAAAAAATCTTAGTTCTTCTTGTTATTTAAAATATGGGATTGCAAGCTCCTATTTGATTTTAATCTGTGAGTATTCTGCAGTCTAGCTTAAGACTTCTATATATTTTTCTTCCACTATGCACTATGAGTCAAAGGCTATTTTAAATAGCTAATAAAATTTTGAACCCCAATCCTCTCTGAGAGCGACATTTTGGTAAGCATTTCTCCCCTCTACCTTAGCTCAGGCTTGTATCAGTGTACTTCCTGGCATTTTTGCGGACAGTGGATTTCTTCCAAACTGCTCTGTCTCTGAGCATGAAGTACATTAGTGGCTCTAAATTTATGCAGGGGTTTTAGTTCTCCTCCCCTTAATTCATTGGCATTGTCCCCTCCCCTGCTCCCAACATACCCTATTCACATGAAACTCCAAGTTTTAGTTTCAGGGGTCAACAAATGTCTGGAGCACATCAGCTTTCAGAATGCACTGTGTTGGTTTGTTAAAGGGATTTTTTTGGTGAAAACAATATTATGCATTTAAAATAATCTGCATTGGATTTTATCTAGATTTCTGTAGTGGGAAAGTCTTTTAGACTCTCATATTTCCTATGTTGGTGAAAGGAGAATTTGAACATGATGAAATATTTATAAAAGTTGAGTTCCTATATTGAATTAACATTAAAGATGATTCAAGCCATTGGGGACTTATTCTAGATATTTGGTTTTTATTCTTGTTTTTTTTCCTCTGACAGTTATCTAGTTGGTGAGAATCATGTTTAAATGTGACATGAAATATTAATGAGATCATAAAACTCTAAGAAATCTAGGTTGGAATTATATAACTATGAACTGCATATAAAATAATTTAGTAGATGAAAAAAAGTTACATTTCAACAGTGAAAGTGCTTTCTGTTAAGAAGTTGGGTCTGAAGAAGAAAAACAAAACCTAAGGATTAGGAAATGGGACCAGGACACAAGCTACCTTTGAAAATTTTCACTTAGAAACCTGAAAGAGTTGCATCAGTCAGACAGAGAAGGACTGTGGGATAGTCAGGAAAATATATATTCACTAAATGATAAGTGTATAAATTCATACCATAATTTAATTGTTTAAGATTAGCAAGTGACTACCATGTGTCAAAACTTCTGCTGAAACCACAAAGATGAACAAAGAGAGTTCCAGCTCTGAAGTTCTACTTACACCTGAAGGAGGAGATAGGCATGTTTCAGATGAACAGTGATATATACTACATTGTGCAAAAATAAAATGTATCCTATAAAAATGGAAATAGAATACTTCTGCAACTCAACTGTGCATCTTCAAAAAATTATGTAGAACCTCCTTATTCCTCATTGCTGGTAGAATTGTAAAACAGTGCAGTTACTTTGGAAAACAGTGTGGCATTTTCTCAAAATGAAGAATATAGACTAACCACAGAACCCAGAAATTTCTAGTTATGTACTAGAAGAGTACATAACTCTTCTAGTTATGTACTCAAGAGAAATGAAAACACATGTCTCAAAAACAAAACTTCTATACAAATGTTCACAACACCATTGTTCATAATAGTCAATAAATGGAAAAAACTCATATGTCCATCAACTGACGATGCATGGATAAACAAAAGTGATACATCCAGACAATAGAACATTACTTGGCAATAAGAAGAAATGAAGTATTGATCCGTATTACTGCATGGCTGCATCTTGAAAAAATACTAAGTGAAAGAAGCTATGCACAAGAGACCACGTATTGTATGACTCCAATTATATAAAATGTCCAGAATAGGCCAATCCATAGAGCAAGAGAGGTGGTTGCTAGGGACTCGGAGATGGGCCAATGAAGAATGATGGTTAATGATACAGGTTATTTTGGGGGAAGGAGTGAGGAAAATATTCTAAAATTAGATAAAGAAGGTAGTGAAATTCTGTGAAGTATTTTAGTACTAAAATACTGAAGTGTACACTTAAAAGTCCCAACTTTATGACATGTAAATTATGCCGTGTAACTTATTTAAAAACTATAAGAAAAAACTATATAAAGTGTTAAAAACTTTTCTTGTAGGAAAGTTTTTCCCATTTCTGGAGTCTAATGTTTTCAATCCTATAGAATATATATATATTTAATTGAATTCCTGTTGTACTCTTGGGAACTCATACTAACATGAATGTAACATTTCATATCACTTTATAGAATAATCTCTTTTCCCATCACCCTTTTTTTTTTTTTTGGTTTGGTGAACGTACAAAAGTAAATTAGTTCTTGCCCATATGTAGAAATGTGAAGTCTCTCAGGGGTAGAAATCACTTTTAAAATGCCCTACTGTTTCATTCATGGAGCTGTATTCTGAAAGGACACTGAAAATTGTGGTATTGTCCGGATGAAGGTCATTACCTTAGTAATAACTCCACAATATTCAAGTCATTTTAGAGTTTTACTTTACTGCCCTACATAAGACTAAATAAAAGGCCTAAAATGCCACCAGAGTAAAAGTCAAAGGCCCTTGAGATAAATATAATGGACATGTTCAAAAAAATCAATCCCCACTGTTTTGACCCCAGCACTATGCTAGACATTTTGGAATTATATGTAGTTTCAACAACAGTGATGCTGATTGTCTGGGGATATCAATTACTTTTAAGTCCAGAGAGTAATATTTAGCTGGAGATATATTTCAAAAAGCAGCCAAGTAAATGATTTTAGGTAATAAAAAGTGTTTAGTTGCCTTCAAGTGTCTAATCCAAATTGCGGCTTCTATATATGTGAATTCAATGTTGTCTAGTCAATATGTGTCCTTTAATTTTAGAAAGATACTTTATGGAGGCTGGCACAGTGGAGCATACCTATAATCTCAGTACTTTGGGAGGCTGAGAGAGGAGGATACCAGGTTCCAGGCTTAGTGAGACTCTGTTTCAAAAATAAAAATAAAATAGGTTGGGGGTGTAGCTCTGATATAGAAACTTCCTGGGCTCAGACACCATGCAACAAAAATAAATAAACAGTTTATTGTATTTTAATCTCCTACTTATATCAACTATTTCCATATAGTTTATATGTTTATTTTATCATTTAATCTTTTTTTGTTTTGTTTTGCCCATGATGATCTTTATAGTTTTTCTACATATCACACATTTTAGAAATAGATATTTTTTAAATTCTTTACTTGTGCTATAGTTTGCATCCAAAGCTCCATCTTTTTAAGGCTTAGTCCCCAGCGTGGTGCTGTTGGGATACAGTGGAACTTGTAAGAGGTGGGGCCTGCTGGGAGGAAGTTAGGTCACGGGTAGCTTGCTCTTGAAGGGGACGTGGTGACCCAGCCCCTTCCTCTTTCTCTTTTTCATTTCCTCCTGACCAGGATGTGAGCAGCTTCTTCTGTCACACATTTTCACCATGATGTATTATTTCCTTGGCTCAGGCCCAAAAGCCAAAACCGCCATGGACAGAAACCTCTGAAACTGAGCCAGAACAAACCTTTCCCCCTTACAAGTTGATTATCGCAGGTATTCAGTCACAGTGACAGAAAGCTGACTAACACATTACCTTAAACTAATTCTACTTATATTTCTTCCGATATTTTTCCTCCAAAGCTAAGACATGAAAGAGAACCTCGTCTCCAAATAATTCAGATATTTATCTGAAATTTATCACCTCTCTTGTGAATAAAAATATTTATTTTAAAACTCTGGTATTTATGAATTTCATGGTTAGATCTAAATGACTATGTGCACAAACACAAATGAATCACAAGGCCATAGGTAAATTTAAAAGAAGGTATTTAAAAAATATATAACACAAGCCGGGCATGGTGGCACACACTTATAATCCCAGTACTTGGGAGACTGAGACAGGAGGATCGCAGGTTTAAAGCCAGCCTCAGCTAATTAGTGAGGCTCTCAGAACCCTAGTGAGACCCTGTTTCCAAATAAAGAAATAAAATCAGGCTGGGGGTGTAGCTTGGAGGTAGAATGCCTCTGTGTTCAATCGCCAGTACCAAAAAAAAAAGTAACACAAATCAAAAAATATTAAAGTCACTTAAAACACAAGAAACCATGTGAACATAAAATGTGAATTTTGTTATTAATGTCAAAGTATGAAAGCCTGAAGTCGCAAAAAAAATTGAGACCTTTGATCTAACGAATAATAGATGTTAGTCGTAAATAATAGAAGGTACATATAATTTTTTGGACTAAATGACTTGGTGATTTCAGTTAAAATAGACTAAGTACCCATTAGCAATCAAATTTGCAAAATTATAATATATAAATCCTTGAGGGCATTCTGAAAGAACACATGTGGGGTTAGAAATTAAATTAGTTTTTAAATTTAATATAACTCAAAGGGTCAGTAATAATACATGTGATTTTTCACTGTATTTCAAGTACTGTTGTAAGCATTTTATTGTATGAACATAAATATTCACAATTAATATATGATGCTGTACTCTGATTATCTCATTTTATGAGTAAAGGAGGCAGAGAGCATAAATAATTTGTCCAATGGCTAATATGTATTAATGTCTTGTATGACAGTTAGTATTCAAATCCATTCATCTAGAACTAACATTTCAGTTAAAGGATTAATACTCTACTTATAATCTCACAATTATTATATCATGAACATTGCCACATAAAGTAATATCCAAAATAGAGAATTTTCAGGATATAAGCTCGTGAAAAAGAAAAATAATCATGGCATTCCTAGAAATAATATTATTAATGCATTTTCAGATATAAACTGCCATAGGAAAATACTCTATTTACTAAAAATATATGTAATATATTTATACTGCAGAATCTGACTGGTAGATTTATACAAATTTATACAAATATTTTTCAAATTTGGATGCTGGATTTTTTAATCAGCCTTTGACTACCCACTAAAACTAATAGTTATGTCACGCTTAATCCACATAACTCATACTACTGACAGTAGGAAATTAGAGATATAAATTTAGCCTAGAAGAGTAGTACTCAATTAACTCATGGATGATACTTATTATAATAATATGTAACATTTTAGTCCACTTCAATAAATTATTTTTATATAACTGTCAACTCCAATTTGTTGATGAGGAAATGGAAGTGCAAGATAGAAATATGGCATCTTTTAGCTGAATACTAATTTTCATTTTCAAGTATACTTGAAAACATATGTCAGTCAATTCCATACCTCTTATTGTCAAATAATTAAACATGTGACACCCTGAAACCATATTCCTTTAAAAGTATCATGCATGAATTAATTTATTTGCTAATTTAAAGAATATTATATAAAAGCTGGCATGATCTCTGTCCTGTGGGAGCTACATTTAGAATATGCATAGGACACTGTGTAAGCTTTGGAGCAACTGAAACCTCAAATAGCCATGACTGGGCTGTTCTAGAATGCCCAGGCAGTGAGCCTGTCATTGGTCTATGTACATGAAGGAGAAAGGTGTCTGCCCTCAATCCATAGACACTGACTGGGGTCGCACATCCTTGTTCTCAGGCCCATTCTCAGAATTCTAACATAATCATCTCCAGTCATTTCTGCTATGGCAAGGAAAAATCATCACCTTTGGGCCCAGGGTCATGATGACAGGAGCTTAATGGTCAGCCTAATATTTGAAGAAATTGGATAGAACTTTATTGAAAGAGTAATTAATATACGTGGTCACAGAAGGCAAAATATCAAAAATATGCTCATAGTAATTTGAAGTGTTTGTGAGGGCAATAATTCCCATAAGCTGATTTTATGATTAATATTTACATTTATATTTAATTTTGTATTCAGTATCATATTTAAATTCATAATTTAAAACTGCATAAATATAGTTAAATACTTAGTGACTACATTAGTCATTGAAGACAATTCCTCCATTTAAGCTAATTAAAGCAAAATTCTCCTATGTAGCAATACTCTACAGAATAGATTAGGGACATTTGATGGTCTACCTTTCATTGTCTTTTTCTATTATTTTATTATTCCACATTTTTATATTTGTATTTAAAGAATAGGATCAGAAAAATGTGAAGCATTTTTCACATAGAGTATGATCATTAATAAAGCTAGAATTGATGAATTCAATAGATATATACAATTGAGCATAGCACAGTGATTTTATGATTGCCAAGGTCAGCGCATAAACAAACCTGTCCTATTTTGACAAGTTAGTCAACCCAGATCATCCATGCTAATTTTTCTTGAATCTTAAATACTACTGCCCATATTCTCAATTTATTTTTAATTTGGTAACATTACATTTACAAGGACAATAAATTATAGTAGTAAACACTATTAATTATTTAGGTAGTGCACAAATTTTCAGCAAGGGCCTTGAAACCATTAGAAAGTCTTTAAAAGTAGATTCCCTAGTTTCTCAGTATTCTAATTACTAATATATATATATGATATATGAATATATAATAGAATATCTAATATATATAAGTATACATAGAGAGAGAAATCATAATAGACAGAAATATTTATTATCAAGGACATTATTTTTAGCTTTCTGCTTATTTGAACGTGTGTGTACATGTTTCAATGTACCAGTTTAAAGTAACCAAAACAACACAGATGAAAATTTTTAGACAACTTCGATTATGGACTGGAAGGAAAAAGTAGTTAAAGAAGCAGTGAAGTAAATAATTACTCCACTACCACAGAATCCTGAAAAAAATCCCAAATCTCTCTTTAATAAAAATAATAAAAATTATTAATAAGATAATTAAGCTATTATTCCATACTCCTTAAATGTGTTTTATGTGAAATAAAATTTATAACAGGTATAATCCTGTTAATCCTGTTTAAAAGTTGTTTTTTTTTTTTTGCGGTACCGGGGATTGAATGCAGGGGCGTTCTACCTCCGCGCTACGCCCCTGGCCCTATTTTTTAATGCTTTATTTTTGAAACCCTATTTTTTAATGCTTTATTTTTGAAACCGGGTCTCACGAAGTTGTGGAGGGCCTCACTAGGTAGAGAGAGAGAGAGAGAGAGAGAGAGAGAGCTGAGGCTGGCTGCGAACCCGGATCCTCCGGTCTCCGCCTCCCAAAGTACTGGGAATACAAGCGTGCGCCACCACGCCCGGCTAAAAGTTTTTATAGTACATAAACTTAGTATGAACAGAAAAAGTACTGTATTTGTAATCTGAAATTTGTCTGTGTACCATATTTAGCAATTGAAAACATATATGAGTGAATGTTGAAAAGAATGTACTTTTAACTCTTATTGCATGACTTTCTGTTGTTATTTTACCCATATTTCAAGTTCCAATTTGTATTTCACCACGTCTGTCTGTCTATCACCTATCTATCCATCTATCATCTATCATCTATCTCTACCTTTTATATCAGTTGTTCTCACTTATTATTACTTTATAGGATATTTCTAGAAATATAACCCACTGACAATTTTCAATCTGAACATTAGAGAGTCAGCAAACATAAAAGCCTGCATCATTGTCAGCCCACAATTGTCAAACAGATCGAAATGCACACATGCTGCAAGCACCATCCTTTCCCATGGTTGTCTATCACCATTTTGCCATCACTAATGTTTCTAAGTAAGCAATATACTAATCCCTCTAAATTGGACACTTATGCTTACAAAATGCAAAAGTTAGAGCACAAATGCAATTGGAGGTTTGCTAAATTTGTATATTTAGATCTTCTAGGCATGTGGGCGTCAGATTCACATTTAGCAGGTATAAGTAAATGTTAAGTAGATTTGACTGTGCTGTAGGAAAAGTAACAATGGGAATTTCTTCAGACTTCTAAGACTTTCAGTCAGATTCTTTTCTTTCAGAGGTCCCCTCTACCATTCCAACATACCATTCCCCCCATCATGTCTTTTTCCATGTTTTGCTCATTTTTATACTGCTATTTATGTCACCTAGGTATTTGATCCCACACGTCAATGGATTTCCTCATGCTTGACGTTCTCGATTGACTGAGTTTCTTTGAAGCATAACTACTCTACCAAGTCCTTTTCCATTGAAGGAAATCACCCTGTGACTTGTTCACTGTATACGGAATTATCACACTTCATTTCTCCAATCTCTCTTATGTTTCTGGCTCATCTCCTGCCATTTTCCACTTGAGCCTAGTGCTGGCTTTACCTGTTCCTTCATCACACCAGCCTCTCTCCAGGGAGCTGTGCAATTGTTTACATTCTGCATGGAATACTCTCTCCTCTTCAATGTCATCTGAGACAGGGCTTCCCTTTTATCCTTCCTAAAACAGGTTTCTGCATTCCCTTCTTACCAGTTACCATCTCTCTATATCCTCTTTTGTTTTAGGAAAATCACCTTCTGATATCTTTCCTGAATTTAGTATTCCTTTTTGACTTCATCCTCACTCTTGAAATAACTGCTAGTCTGGGTTTCCTGCATTAATCTTTCTTAGATTTAATTCATTTTACAACTTGAACACCACTCATCTCAAAGCCTTATTTGGCCATTTTATTTCCTCATTCCCTCACCAAAATAAGCCATACCAACCTTTGATAAATTCCCCAAAGCATAAAGGATTAAATGAAAAGTACATAGTGTTTGCTTTTGACTGAAGGTGCTCCCCTGTGTTGAAATCCTAACCCCAAATTTTATGGGACTTGGAGGTGAGGCCTTTGGGAGGTAATTAGGATTAGATTAGACCCTGAGGATGGGGCCCTCAGGTTGGGTTTAATGCCATATAAAAAGAGGAGACAATTAATCTCCCCTGCCCTCTGCCTTGTAAGGGTGACCGGCTGTCTAGAGACATAGGATCTGCCAGTGCCTTGAACTTGGACTTCTCAGCCTGTGAACACAGCCAGTTCCCTGGAGAGATGGGGGCAGGAGCACGAGAGATATAGAAGAGAAACACTGGAGTTCACATTCACAATATTTGAGTCATTTTTCTATAAAGGAAATAAGAGAAATTGGGTGGAATGTTAACCTTAGGCATAGCTGGAGTCTAAGGGATTTTAGTTTAATATATACATTATAATGTAAATTTATATATGTAATATATATATATATATATATATATATATACATTTAACATTGGGAAATAACAAACAGTATTGTGTACATTGATGAAAAAGACCCAATAGAAATTAGAGAAACTGATCAAGGAGAGGGGGGAGTTCCTGAAACTCTGTCTTTGAGTGGTGCAGAGACCTGGTCTTGGTCAGCACAGGGTAAGCTCTTGCCTCTCACAGTGAGGATATATAACATAGAGACATATGATGCAGGTCGCTTGGGAGACGTGATACTTGGAGTTTCTATTTTCTCAGTTAAAGAAAGAAACAGAGTCAACAACTGAAACTAAAAATGGAAAATATGGGTTTTGGAAATTTGACAGAAAGTGAAAATTAAAAGTTTAAAAGTGTTACTCAGGACACTGGTCTTCCAAGGTATTTGTTCAATTATCCCCTAAAATTAATTTAGGGAATGTACCTCCTCACACATCTTTAAATTAACATCTAAAGTTTTTACTTTATGCTTAACTGGATACAAAGTATGCATTATTTGTATATTGTAAATAATGACATACTAATATAAAACTGTTACATCACTATTTTAAATAAATAAAATCACAACACCTTTAGAATTTTCTTTCTTTTTTTTTGCTGTACTGGGGATGAAACCCAGGGGCATTCTAGATCTAACCTACATCCCCAGCCCTATTTTATTATTTTATTTTGAAAGAAAGTCTCACTAACTTGAGGAGGACCTAAGTTCCTGAGGCTGGCCGTGAACCTGCAATTGATCCTCCTTTCTCAGCCTCTCAAGTAGTGGAATTACAAATGTGAGCAACCATGCCCAGCTCCTTTACAATTTTATACTTATCGTTATCCACTAAAAACAAAAAAATTCCTTGCAATAGAAATTTACATTTTTGTCTTCCATCTAAATTATATTTCTTTTTATTTCTTACAACATGGATTGTATTTTAAAACTTAAAGTCATTTATTGGTCCTTTAATTCTCTGCAATAAATATAGTTAAATAATTTAATTTTAAAATGTGTAATATCATAGGTTCCAATTTTAAAGTTTTCTCTGAATTCTCATTAATTTATTTTCAGTTGAAATTGATAAAAATAACACATTTATTATAAAGTTTGATGTTTAATTATGAAATATAGAAAGTAAATTTTATTGGCAATGTATAGGATAATGGGAAAGATAAAGAGGAATATTGTAACTTGATTAATGAACACTTCACAGAATACACTGCTATGTTTTGTCTTATTGCTTGGAGATCCAGCACCACAGAAGAATTTGGGATGTATGAAAGTAGTACATCTTATCCATACCTTTCTACCTCTCTGTCTCCCTCCCTTCCTCCCTTCCTTCCTTTCCTCCATCCTTTCATCCTTCTTTCCTCCCTCCCTTTCTTTCTTTTTCCCTTTCTTTTCTTTCTTTCTCTTTGTCTTTATTTTTCATGTATATTCTTTGCTTTCTTTTCTTTGTTTTTTCATATATATGTATATATTATATGTATATGTGTGTGCGTGTGTGTGTGTGTGTGTGTGTATGTATGATAGAGAGATAGGCATTTTAAAATGGGATGTGAGAAAGGAAAGTCAGGTAAATTATTCAAAAAATAAATCAGCTTTTGGAAAAGGAGCTTACGGAAGTTTTAAATTATCCACATGCAATGTGTAATGAATTGGGACTAAATTTTTTTAAAAAGCTATAAAAAAGGATACTTTATGAGACAACTTGTGAAAATATACTAATATAATAAAATATACTAATATAACATACTAACACAGTATATTAGTAAGATATACTATATTATTGTGAAATAATACTATTTTATCATGTGATATTTCTTAGTTATGATACTGATATTGTATGTTATTATAGGAGAAAGTCTCTACTATTATGAGAGATAGGCTGAAGTTTTCAAGTTGATGCATCAGTATTATCTGAAACTTTCAAATGTTTTAGAAAAATGTATCACATAAAGAAATAGATGTAGCAAATGTGGTAAAACAACCATAGGATTGTTTTGTAAATGCAAGAAATTGATACCAACAAGACTCTGTTGGCACTTTATCAGCTTTAATGCATGCACAGGATCAGAGTACAGTGTTTCTAGCCTTGAACCCTCTGGGCAAAAATAATCTAACATGTAAGAATAAAACAGAAGAGATGTGCTCAGTAAATGTGTATTTGGAAAGTTGAGGATGCTCTGTTTATATGAGTAAGGCCAGAAGCATGGTCTAATATGATAGAAAGGGGCTAGCTTTGAGGAGTAAAAATGAATCTGAGAAGTTGGCTTTCCTATGCCACATACCACAGCTTTCTCTTCTTGACTAAGATATACCCCAGAGCCCACACAGCAGACTTGGTAGGCTTTAAAATGACTTTAGCCCTATTGAAGCTCTATCTTCCTTGGGAAAGGAGGTTACAGATTTGTTTTTATAAGTCAACTATCAGTAATAGAAATTTTCAATAATAAAATTCTCAACTCATAAAGGTCAAAATATATGTCCTATCCCATACCTATGTCCTCATGCATTTGAGCTGTTTGGCAGCTGATCCACTTCCCTAGAGACTATCAAATGTTTTGCTCACCAATGGCAGTTGTGACTTCAGAAATAATCCTCTTACAGATTGTTGTTTGTGAGAAAAAAAAAATGAGAACAGGAGCAATTGCACCAAGACCACAATTTCAGGTCATTTCATGATTATATTAGGCTCAGCAATATTGAAAACTAAGGATAAAGAAAAAACAAGACACAGTTGAATTCTTAAAGAGGCTAATAAGAAAACTTAATCAGTTTTCTTCCCGAGAATTATAAATTAATCTTTGCATTCAGTTTCTCTTTGTTAGGGCACAAGTTTTTCTGATGCTCTTGACATATGAGTTCCATAAGAAAACATAATAGGGATGGTCTATTAAAAGGGCCTCCTTTCATTCCTCATGTTAGTTCCGCATCTAAGCAAGTTCCCAAACTTCATAGTTGGCCTTTTTTTTCTCTGCAAAACAAACTAAAGTTCTAGTTCTAAAGGGTTTTCTTCTCCCATGAGCAGTTCTCAGTTTCCTTTCCCATGTATATCCCCCCCAGGGTCATCAATTGTGTTGATTTGATAAAGATGCTGATAAGGAAAACAGCACAGTATTCTAATTGCTGATAAAAAAGGAAAACAAATTCTTATGGCTGCTATTCTCACAAATTTAGAGTTGATGTGGCTCAAGAGAGCAAGCTGTGGTATGTGTCATACAGATTTTTTTCTTAAATTACTTTGAAATAATTTTAGATTTATAGGAGAGTTGCAAAGATGGTACAGAGAGTTTTATATACCCTTCATCCAGCTTCACCTACTGTTAGCATCTTACATAATCATGGTACATGCATTGAAGAAAGTAACACTGATGAAAAACTCTTAACTACAACCATCTTTAGACATCTCACGTTTTCATACTAATGTCCATCTCTGTCCCAGGATCCCATTTAGGATACCATGTTGTATTTCATCATGTCTTAGTTACATCTCATCTGACAACATTTCTCAGTCTTTCCAAGGATCTTTAAGGATCTTGACATTTTTGAAGAGTACTGGTCACATATTTTGTAGGATGTTTCTCAATGCAGTTTTTTTCCTGATATTTTCTTAAGATTACATTTGACATTATAAATTTTTGGAAGACTATCACAGGAATAATGTGCCCTTTTTATTGCCTCCTCTCAGGGAGTACATTCATAGAGATTGTAAAAGG
Organism: Glis glis; assembly: GCA_004027185.1. Lineage (NCBI taxonomy): Eukaryota > Metazoa > Chordata > Mammalia > Rodentia > Gliridae > Glis > Glis glis. The sequence continues at coordinate 69,776 of PVJS01002192.1, forward strand.
CATGCTTCTTTTTATGCAAGTGAGGTAAAGAGATGTACTCTGTAGCCAAGAATGGAAGAAAACCAGTTTTGTTATGATATTCTGTCTCTATTGACACTTTTGGCCTGCTGGCCTTAAATCATTACTATAAACTAGCAGGTAGGGTGCTGCAAAATTTTCAGTCCTTCTGCCACATTAATCTCCCCAGGCTCTGTCTCCCCTGCAGCCAACTCATAGAGAACTCTGCCAGCTGTACATCCTGTGTCTGCACCATGCCCTTGTAATGCCTCTTCGAAGGGTGCCCCATCTCTCTCTATCTTCTGTTATCAACTGCTATAAAAAAATGGGTGTTTTTTTTTCCTTTTGTTCAAGCTAAGAAAACTACTGGTAACCTCAGAGAAAGGCTATTAACTCTCATTATCTCCTCCTTGTTTAACCTACATCAGAGCAGAGAAGCACAATCAAAAACAGTGGCTTAGGGGAGTCCACACTCTTTCCTACTTTCACATTGGAGGTAAAGTTTTGGCTAATGAAAATTATATTGTTGAGGAACAAGGAAAGGAAGAGCACAGAAGAGAAGTCGCCATTTATGATGGATGGCTCGGAGAGCTTTGGGCTCTCCATCAGCTCCCACTTAAATCCAAGAAGCCTGTAAGTGTCATTTTCTCTTTTTGACAGATGGAGAGAATAACGTTCAGTATGTGTAAAAGAAAACCTTCAAGGTCAGTCAGGAAGTAACAGGTAAAGACCAAGGGTCATAGGATTTTTCTGTCTGTCTCACTTGGATAACTCACACACATTCCTTGACTCCATGAAGGTAAAAAATCTTCTTGTTATCACCAATCAAACCCAATACAATTTCTGATCCCATTTCCCTGAAGGGTAGATAATGTTCCAATAATTGTCCTGAGATAATTTGAGATGGCTATTTCTGTGCCTCTGAAAGGCAGAAAATGATGTAAACAACAGCATCCACAGCACACAAGAATTCCATAAAGCTCTTGTTCCATGCTATTCTATTCAGTTGAATAATGTTGGACACAGATTGGAGCCTGTTAGAGGTGGAGCGTTTTGGTCTGTCTTACTTATAAAGATCTTAGTGCTGCCCCTTTTATGCCAGTCTTACTCTAATATGAATGAGAAGCCACAGATCGCAGACTTTAAAGTACAAACAAAAAATGTAGTTTTTCCTCTGCTTCTGATGACTCCTTGAGGCACACTGAATAACAACTAAGACTTCCTTGTAGGCATGTGGCAAAATGAAAAACCCAAACACAAGATTCTTTACCTTTACTCAGAGTTTTAACCTTATTTGTTTACAAAGATTTTGAATTTACAGAACGGATTATTTCAGATGTAAGATTTCTGATTAAAAATGAAAAGTTCAGCTGACGAGATAACTCTGATAGATGCAGGAACTGCTTAGGCCCTCCTGGAAACTTTTTTTTTTATGTGAGATTCTGAGTCCCTGATAATTATCTATGTTAAATACTTATTTGGTTTTATAATCTCTCTAAAACATCACTCCAGAGGCACTCTGCATTGCTATTTCTGATCCTTTTCACGACCCCTTAAACCAAAGGACGTGATCCTTGATCCTTCTGCACTATTTCAGCTCCGACCAGTCCCTCAAAGCAAGGAGCTGCCTGTCCTTGTCTTTAGTGCCACTTGCACATACATAGTCCAGGTCTCCTTTCCTTCTGTGCACACAGCCAACACATACTCCCCTTCCCCCTTTGAAGTTAACTGTGGCCATATTTAAATCCTAATCCTTCCTTTTAGTAGTTATGTAACCTAGACAAAATAGTCTCTAAATCTAAGTTTCCTCTGCAGTCGGATGAGTAAAAACACACTTCAGAGTGTTGTTTTAAGGGTTAAGTATGTAAAGCACCCACACTGGAGAGTTGCAGGATGAGTTTTTATATAATTTTCCTTTTCTCATATTGCAGGCAGAATCCACCTTTACCTCCTTTCCATGCTCATGACATATTACATACAGGCAGCTTTAGCGAAAACATGTTCACTCTGTGTAACAGATGATTCTTGTAACTTGCTCTTTCCCAGCATAGTGGGAAGGGTGGGCAAAAATTACAAAGGTTTGCATTTCCAGCTTTAGCACAGTTCTGGAACATAGTATATATGCAGTAAATCTATATGAAAGCATGGGTAATGAATGAAAAAATGCTGAATTCCACCTGGAAACTTGGACTCATTCTTCAAAATCCAGCTCATTTGCTCCTTCATCAATGACATCTTTCTTGGGTCCCCTAGATAACTTCAGTATTTTCTTCCTTGCAATTACATTGACTCCCTTTCTCTCTCTCTCTCTCTCTCTCTCTCTCCTTTCTCTCTCTCTTTTTTTTTTTTTTTTGCGGTACCGGGGATTGAACCCAGGGGCGTTCTACCTCTGCGCTACACCCCCGGCCCTATTTTTTTATGCTTTATTTTGAAACCAGGTCTCACGAAGTTACGGAGGGCCTCACTAGGTAGAGAAAGAGAGAGAGACAGGGGGAGAGAGAGAGAGAGACTTTCTTTCTTTCTTTCTGTCATCTATTTTGATTTTATAACATGAACATTGTAAAATTTAGAGTATGCTATCCTAAACTATACTCTTAAACTAAGACCACAAAAATAGCAACAGAGCAACTATTACAAATAACTGAGTCATTATTTGACTCTGCTAAACAGATTATATAATTATCTCATTTGGTCTTCCATCAGTCCTATGAAATGGATATTGCAATCACCATTTACATGTGAGGAAACTGAGGTTTACAAAGGTTAAGTAACTTTCTCAAGGTTGCAAAGCTAGCAAGGAACAATTAGAATTCAAGTCTCTCTGGCCCAAAACCTGACTTCATAACCAATCCTGATCCCCTTGGCAACAGTATATACTACCCCTCCCCCAGCCTCCTACATGTAGTAAAGTGCTTGGAACACAAGGAGCGTTACATAAATTGTGTTGAAATAAATAACTTACATGAGCTTCTTATAAATTTTGGGTTCATTTGCACATTTAATTTAAAATTCTAGCTCCTTCAATTTGGAGAGCTTCTAGAACAAATAGTACAAGTTCCAGGCACAATGCCTTTGGATACACAGCATCCAAGGTTTTATCAAGTCAGCAATGTGCTCCACTGATACACAATAGGCAGAGAAGATTCTATTTTTAAAACTGTAACAAATTAATCTTTTTGTTGGTGCATTGTCATCATACATCTTGATAGGTTTCAGGGTGACAGAAGTATACATGCACACACCGGTCAATTTGGGGAGGGCCAATTGGCAAATTAATTTTTTAAAATATGTTTAAGTTAATATAATTAGGTTTTACTTCATTTTGGTATTATAGCACATGCAAAGCATGTATCTCAGAGACACAGAGTTTCAGTGTCAAAAAGTCATTCGTTCATTTGCACTAATGATGGTCCTGTCTCCATCTGCTATGTGAACCTTATCTTTGAATTTGATCTGTTAATTTGACCCTGATTTCTCAATTGTGGCTTCTGTTTGTAAATGGACTTGACTCCTCTGCTTTTGGCTTCTGTTCCTCATAATCAGATTAATTCAGATAAAGCTGCTTCAGGGAAGAGGTCAAAACCATTGCTAATAATAGTAGTTGCCCTCCTTCTGTCTGTTCTCTGCACAGTAGCCAGAGATCCTGCTCACGCCAAAGTGGGATCAGCCCTCTGCTCCCCTGCTCACAACACTCCAGTAGCTCCAGCGGATGCTGACCTCATGGACATTAAAGGCCAGAGATTAGTATTGCTTATGACGTTCTACAGTGTTTGCACTCCCCTCCTCTGATTTCATCCCTTATTATTTTTATCCTAATCCCTTCTCATATCTAGGTTGTTCTCTGCTTAAACACAGTGTCTTCACTCTTGCTCTCTCCTTTGCTTTGCCCCAGAGAATTTCTCTCATCTCAGTCAAGTCTATTCAAATGCCCCTTTCACATCAAGGCATTCTCTGACCTCCTTATTTAAATTTGCAACACCCCTTCTTACCTTTATTTTAACCAGCAGAATGTTTATCACTAATACATTGTGTATTAGCTTAAACTGCTTTGTTTACTGTCTATTTCCCCTGAACACTATGTAAGTCCCGTGGAACAAGCACTTTTCTCTATGCTGAATATTGTTATATTCCAGAGCCTTAAAAGTACCTGGCACCTAGTAGGTTCTCAAAAACACATTTATCAAATGACTGAATAAATAAATGAACTGATGCGATATTATTAACTCTTGCAAATATTTGAGGCATGGATTATTACTACTAAATAATATTAGCTTAAAAGTACTAATATTATTTAGTCATGTTTTACTGCATTTTTACATTTCTGGTTAAAAAATCATGAAAATTTTAATTTCCAAGTGAAATTTTAGAGATACACTAAGGGCAGTGTTCTTTTCAAGGTGTATGAATGATGTCTCTTGGGTATATGTAGTGTTTCTAAGGCTGCTATTGTCCATTTGCTGCTAAGACAGATCAAAGAACGAAACTGAAAAGTCAAGGATACTTAGAGCTAGACACACTAATGTGGCTTTGAAGAGGGAAATCTCTGAGCCCTGAAACTGAGAAGTTACAGAATAAGCAACATTTTCTCTGAGAAAAAAAGATGAGTATTTTTGGATACTTCTTGCTTTTCCAGTGGAATGCCATATTTTCATGGAAACCATGACCTGCCCTGATTTGTAATGTTAAGAAAACAGATGAAATGACCATTTCTCATTAAAAGTTCACACTTCAGTCACGACTGCAAGCATTCCCCCACTGACAATGTTAATACTGATTCAGAGAACCAAGTAAGTGACTATCATTATTTGTCCCACAATTACTCTGCAAGAAGATTTACCAGCAGCTGCTGCTTACACAAAAATGATGTGGAGCCCCTAAGTTGCTATTTCCATGAGTAAGCCTCCTCCCTCAAACCAAGGCAGATAGCAATTAATGATGGAGTAAGAAAGAAAACACTGGAGCAAAGGATAAAGGGGTCTCTCAATTCTTACTACATGTTAAAATCTCATGGCAACATTTGGAAATACTAGTTTTTGGGATTTGATGTTCACACTCTCCCACATCCAAAGATATTCTGATGTACTTGATCCTGGAAGGTCCCAGTAGTCTTCATTTTTGACAAGTTCCTCCAAATTATTCCATGTGTAACTAATTTTCTAAGCAACATGTGAAGTGAGAAAAATGAACATAGACTTTCTGCCTAATAATCTTCACTGATTGATTCATCCATTATAAATTATGTCAAGTACTCAGTATGTGCTAGGAACTGTGCTGGGAGAATAAATCCATGAGATTTATACTTTATTTGAGAAAAACGTAATTAGATTAGAAAAGCAGGAAGTGATAATCAGATGTCAACATGTACCACTGGTATATTCATTCCAATAAAGTACTGGTGATCATTTCTTTCCTTTTTATCCTCATTCTTAGAGAATCTGAAATCAAGCTAATCAATTTATTTTTTTATCATTTATCTAAGTGAGAGCTAAGATATAGTAAAACTGGGCCACCATCTATAACCTAACACAACTTCTATTGCTCCACTACTTTCTCCACTTAGAATGTCTCATCTAGGACAAAATGTAGCCTCCATCAAAAGCTATGAGCCAGCTGGGCATGATGGCTCACACCTGTTAATCCTAGTACTTGGGAGGCTGAGACAGGAAGATTGCAGGTTTGAACCCAACCTCAGCAACTTTGTGAGGCCCTTTGAAATTTAGACCCTGTTTCAAAATTTCAAAATAAAATAAAATATGGTGGGGATATAGCTCAGAGGTAGAATATTCTTGGGTTCAATTACCTATCTGTCATCCATGGATTATTAGTGAGAGTGAGAGTGAGAGTGAGTGAGAGAGAGAGAGAGAGAGAGAGAGAGAGAGAGCAGCATTGTGGAAGAGAGAGGAAGGAGGCAGGGGAGGGGAGGGGAGAGGAGGGACAAAGGGAAGGGAAGGGATCACTTCTGGACCAGACGAGAATCATCATCCTTCCCATAACCAACATTTCTCTCTAGCCCTTTTTCTCTTTCTCTCCCTTCCATTGCTACTGTGCTGGTCCAGACCAATTCTTCTGAGAAAGATTCTGGTATAACAGTCTTCTAATCATTATTCTATCAGAATCTTCATCCTTCAAATAGTCTTTTTTGGTTCTAAGAAATATCTATGAAACCTAGATCCACTCATCACAATGTCAAATAAAAAGGCCAGACTAATTCCCACTGTCTACATAATAAAAAAAAAAACAAGTGTTTGAACATAACATATACTCATCTCTGCAACCTGCCTCTGTTCAACTTCTCCAATGCCTTATCTGGCCCAGTCTAGATATATGGGACTACTCGCTCTTTTGTTGTTTTGTTAATCAGAATAAGCTTTATTAGATGAAGAAATAAGATAAAAAAGATGAAAACAATTTAGGCATTCATGCAATTAACTTTATAGGTAAAATATGAATTGAAATCTATAGTCTTTGCACAGCAGTTAATTTTTCCTGGGTCTCTCAAAAATTGGGTAGATGGTTGTTTTTTTCTTATTGTACATATTACATTTTTAATTGACCTCAAATCCTAAATAGTCATGCAAATACCTGTGCAGAAACAAAAAATTATTTTATGCAGAATCTACAATGTATAAAAAACTGGGGCAGACTACTAAGTAATGCTTAGTCCCCAAACTCATTAAAAAGAAAAATCTTTTCAGTTGTTGAAGCTTATGAAAAGGACTTAAAGAAAGCAATTTGAGCAAAATAATATATTTAAAGTAAAATGATTAAAGTCTTGCAGAGGAAGCTTAGAGGAAGATTATTATTTGTTGTGAGATATGTTCATGAGGATAGAGGAAGATTATTATTTGTTGTGAGATATGTTCATGGGGAGTTCATAAAAACAATTTAATTTTAAACTGATTATAAATAAACTAGGTATTTCCCAAGTATTTAGAAGTCTTAACCAATGCAGAACCCTCTATCTTATAAATTCTTGAAGCTCCAAGTCTAATGGACTATGGGGAAAAAAAGGAAGAAAAGAGCCAAACTGCTGTTTCATCTTTGCACAGATGGGAAATCTTGTTTCTCTGGGCAAGTGCTTTCCCTATGATGGTTTTAAGCTGATATCCTTACTGAGCCTTTGCTCCCTATGTAAGCAGGTCTATTCTACAGCCATCTCTACAGTGCTGTCCTACAGGGGTACTCATTTTCTGGCATTTGGCTACAAGCTTGCCCACAAGAATTGGAAGGCCCACAACAAGACTATAAAGCATAGACAAAAGCAATCTGATCACACGATTGCTCAACTGCCTCTGTCTTATATTTTGTTTTTTTCACATGGCAGATTCCCAAATTATCTTCACACACAATCTCAATGCCAGTTATATTAAAGAATTTTCGAAAATTGAATATTTTTCAAACCCAATCCTTTATATTTTCTTAACAATAGATAAACAGAGAAGGCAGATGCACAGATGTTTCTGTGTGTGTGTGTGTGTGTGTGTGTGTGTGTGTGTGTATGCGCGCGCACACGCATGCTTATTTGCTATGTAATACTGTGTTTATATAGGCTTTGGTCACACTTTACACAAAAAACCAAACACTTCTCATGAACTCCAGGTAAGAAGAACCTTATCAAGCTTGTCTACGTGTTGTTTTTTTCTGATTATCGCACATAAATTCAAACTTATTTTTTACATTTGGATTTGATAACTGTGTAACTTTTAACCTATCAGCATAGAAACTGTGAGATAATTAACGATTGAAATGAATTTATAAAAAATAAACACACAATATTATATGTTACATTTATTAATCACTTATTAGATGTCAGACATTATTCAAAATTCTTTATATATTTTATCTCTTTAATTCCAAAGAAAATATTGTCAGAGAATTGACCTTTGTAGCAGAGAGAGAAAGAGAGAGAGAGAGAGACTGTCAGCACTATATGTGGCAGGTTAGGGATTTAAATACAAATGATAACTCTAGAATCCTCAATCTTAACGACTTTGTTTTGTTGTTGTTAATGTTATGATGTACTAATCGTGTATAGTCATCATTAAGGAAAAACTTTAAAAAAATTGCTATTGTAAATAAAACATCCATGACTAGAAAGAATAAAAATAGGCAAAGTCTGAAAATATGTATACCCACACATCATGTTAAACTCAAATTCAGCCAGGGAAGCTGATGTGTCTATTAAAATATTCTAAGTAGCTCTCTTTTATTTTTTCCTCATTATTCATCTCATGCTTTCCTTAATCTTCAAATGGCAGTAGAATAGATGAGCTGTTATAGCCCAAATAACTTGCTACAAAAAGAAAACCCCAGGAAGATTTTCATTGCAAAATATATGAAAGATTATCTGAAGGTTTCAATGTTCATGATAAAAAAATTATCGTAATTTTTGAGCCACTCAGTAAAAGTTGAAAACTACCTGGAATTCACAGGGGGTTTCTAAAAAATGTTGGGTAAGTCTTGTGACCATTTCTAAATGAGGTATCTGTACATTTTCCAACAATATGTTGAGATACCATTTGCATTTGAAAAAGAATTAAGATAAAAAACAACTTTCCCCACTACTGTTGGGCATTTTTCTGGTGGGAGTTTTAACTTGTACAACCTAGTACAAAGTTATTTGCTAAGTAAAGTTATTTGTTGAGCCATCCTCCAGGAAAAAAATAAAATAAAGCAATCATACATGAAAATCGAGATTTAGATATGATATTCATAGCTAAATTTATAAAAATGCAATTTGTAACCATGAACATTTGGATGATATAGAAAAATTTTCCTGAATAACCTTCAATTTTATAAGGCACTGTACAAGATTATATATGCCATTTGATCTCAAATACATAAAAATACACCCAAAGCTACACCAGGTTCTCTTTTACACTGTAGATTCTGTGAAGGAAAAAATTGTGTTGGTCACTTTCATAACTCTAGCACCTTGTTCAATATCAGGGGCATAATTAATGGTCAAAGTGGAAGAAGACAATTAACAATTGAATAAATATAAAGAATGGGATACTTGATAAGGAATCCTTTAAGAACTCAACATCTTCAAGTCCCTGAACTTATTTTCTAACTGGGTAGACCAAGCTCCTCTATAGGTAGCAGTTTCTATTCAAAAGTAGAGTCATTTATTTTTCATTAGTCTTGCAAAACTAAGCAATAGAGTGTTTCTGTTCATTAATTTGAAAAAACAGAGATAATAGGCTAACAACCTCATGGAGTTCTTGTGCAGGTTCAATGACACAAGGCATGAATATCACGTAACATATACTGTAGTCTCCCTTATCCACAGGGGCTATGTATGCCTCAAGTCCCCCAGTGGATGCCTGAAACCAGCAAAAATGCAAACCCTATATAGACTATGATTTTTTTCCTATACACACAGATGTACAATAACTTTATTTTACAAATTGTCACAGGTAAGAGATTAACAACAATAACTAATAATGAAGTAGAACAATTTTATCAGTGTACTATAGTAAAAGGTGAATGTAATCTGTCTCTCATGATATCTTGTACTTTGACCTTTTCACTTAAAGAAAGTGCTTTACTGCTCCACTTTGGCATATGTGAATCTCCAACCACACTACTCTTGTGCTTTGGGGTTGTTATTAAGAAAACCAGGGTTGCTTGAACATCAGATCTGATGACCTGTCCATCTCATATCCAAGGTGGCTACTAAATGACCAAGAGGCAGGCACCATATGCCATGTGGATAGGCTGGACAGAGGGATGCTTCACATCCTGAATGGGACGGAACAGGATGGCATGAGATTTTATAATGCTTCTCAGAACAATACACAGGTTAAACTTTATGAATTATATATTTATGGGATTTTTTCACTTAGTATTTTCCAACCATACACCATTAGCCTCTAGTAACTAGAAAGCAATAAAGAACTACTGTAAACATAGCGCTAAATAAATAGGAGCTACAGTTAGTACCTTAAACAGAATCCTTCGGGGCTTATTGAGATGTGCACTGTGAATTTTTTCTCCTTCCTTTTAATTATTTTTTTCTTCAGTGTCAATCAATGTCAACATGTTAACTAACAATGTGTCTAATACTTAGATGGTGTCTCTTCATCCCTCATTTAAAAGTCACTTAGTGGTTCCCTGATGCCTTCATGACACAATCTAAGCAATTCATATTGACATAATAGACACTTGATGGATTGTGTCTCTCCCTCTCCCTTCCTCTCTCACTGCTCTCTCCTATGTACCCTCAACCCAAATAGATTTCTTATAATCTCTTTCTTTAGATTTTTTGATGCTGTGCCCACACCTTGGAATACAATTTTCCTTTGACATAACTTCTGATCTTCCTTTCCTATAGGAAACTTTCTCTGTCCTCTCCCTTCCACTCGGGTCTCCCTTCCCTCCTCCAAACATGCTTTATTGGCCTTTGATGTCATGGCAGCTTTCCCTGATCAAGTCTCCAGAAGACGAGAACCTGCTCAAAATCAGATTCTGTCCTCTTCATCTTCTGGGGTGTCCAGCACAGTATTTGGCCCAAAGTAGAAACTCAGTAAAAACTATGGAATAAATAAATTTCCTCATGTCTACATGATGTTTTCAGATAAATGAATGTAGATAAAGAGGTAGAGCTTGTGAAATTGTTTTACTGATATGTTATATTGAATTAGTTGGAAATTACAGTACTTAGGTTAGAAACCAAGAAGGCATAAAGTGTCAAAGAAAATTTTAATTATTTAGGGCACAGGTGCCAGAGAGGTAAATTAAGCATAAAAACACATTTAACATGGTTCTAACTTTCCCAGGTACTTTGGAAATTAGAAACAAACCACTGTATGCTCATTGGCATCTTGCAGACACACCTCTCTTTCTAATACAGCACTTTATTTTTATGAGCTTGGATCACCTGCTTTTATTTTCATAATTAGCATATGGTGTGATCTTGTGTCTGAGAAGGCATTTATTATAGTCCAAATACCACCAGGACTCCTTTCCAACCTTCTGTCATAATTTAGCAGCTAATGGGAAGACCTATAACACTTTTTTCTTCTAAAACATTAGAAAATATGTATGAAAACATATGTTCCTTACTCTAATGTCTTCAAAGTTAAAACTAAGAATAAAAATAGAATGCAAGAAACAAAAATCAATGATCTAGTTTATTTTTTGTTGTTATTGAGATATGTGAATAGTGTTTTAAATACTTAGACACATCAATTCCATTGTATGGTTTTTTAACAAATTATGCTAATGTATACCAATGAAAAATAAAAGCTTGGTAAAATAAAACACAAAGTTATTAGAATCCAGAAAGAAAAAAAAATTTTTTTGTAGTACTGGGGATTGAACCCAGGGGCATTCTACCTCCAAGCTACACCCCAGCCCTATTTTTTATTCTTTATTTTGAAACCAGGTCTCACTAAGTTGCAAAGGCCTCACTAAGTAGCTGAGGCTGGCCACGAACCAGGATCCTCAGGTCTCAGCCTCCCAAGTACTGGGATTACAAGCGTGCGCCACCACGCCCAGCTCAGAAAGAAAAATTTAAAAACACGAGTATACTTTATTTTTAAAAATTGGATGAATTTCATTTTGCAAAATTGGTCAAAGGCAAAAATAGAGGGTTTTTTCCCCAAATAAGACCAGTCGATAAACATGAGGATATCCTAAAGTGGCAAGAAATATAATTTCCTTATTTGTAAAAGGAAGTCAATATCTCCTCAGAATGTCATAAATATCACACATAAGATTATAGATGCCACATATCATTTATCATATGGCATAGACAGAGTAGGAATACATTAATCTCAGAACATATAAATTTGCACTTTTTTGAAAAAGCAACTTGGTAATATTTATAAAAATTTTAAATATATTCTTTGACTTAATAATTTAGCTTCTAGCCGGGCGTGGTGGTGCATGAATGTAATCCCAGTACTTTGGGAGGTGGAGACCGGAGGATCCGGGTTCACGGCCAGCCTCAGCTCTATCTCTCTCTCTCTCCCTGTCTCTCTCTCTCTCTCTCTACTTAGTGAGGCCCTCCGCAACTTTGTGAGACCCAGTTTCAAAATAAAGTATAAAATATAGGGCCGGGGTGTAGCGCGGAGGTAGAACGCCCCTGGGTTCAATCCCCGGTACCTCAAAAAAAATAATTTAGCTTCTAAAGATTTATCCTACCACATACTCCTAAAATTATTTAAAAATATGTAAGTATATATCTATAGCATTAGTTTTTGTGTCTCACACACACACAAAGACCAGAGGTAACCTAATGCCCATTAATTTGTGCCTGAATTTATGTAGTATAAGACATTCACACACTAGAATACTATGCTGTCATAAGAAAAAAAAATACATAGATTGCATTTATTAGTTTCTACTGCATTTATTTTTATAATTTTAACTTATAAAGAATGTTTACTTTCTTAATTTTCTATTTTGAAATAATTTTGGATTTGTAGGAAAACTTTAAAGAGAATACAGGCTGAGACAGGAGGATCACATGTTCTAGGACAGCCTCAACAAGTAGTGAGACTCGTCAACTAGTGAAATCCTCTTTCAAAATAAGAATAAAAAATAGGACTGGGGGTGTAGCGCAGAGGTAGAATGTCTTTGAGTTCAATCCCCAGAACCACACAAAAAAAGAGAGAATACAGAATTTACATATACCTTTCATTTTGTTTACTCTAACATTAAGATCTTATAGTATATGTATCAAACTAAGAAATTAATATTCATGCAACAATTTACTTTTATTTTAAAAGTGATCCTATGTACTTTTAAAAATCTAAACCAGGCATGATGGCACATGCTTGAAATCCCAGTACTTGGGAGGCTGAGATAGGAGGATCACAGGTTCATGGACAGCCTTAATAGCCTTCCACAACGTAGTGAGACCCTGTTTCAAAATAAAAAATAGGGCTGGTATTGTAGCTCAGAGGTAGAATGCCCCTGGGTTCAATTCCCAGTATCACACACACAAAAAATATAAGTCATTTGAAATAAATAAAACTTACATACTATTAAATGAAAAGTAACCTAAGTGAAAAATAACCTGACATGAATAGGTGGGTAATCTGTCTCTTAAGATCAGTGTTGTAAGAATGTTGTTTCTATATTTGTCATTAACAATGATCAACTGAATGTAGATTTACTTCTCATCTATGACACTTAAGTAGCAATAAATTAGCAGCCTACTTTATATATGGTTATTCTCCCTTGGTGCCAAAACAAAACCTTATTGCTGTTCAAAAACAATGAGCAAGCAAACAACAACAAAGTGAAATTTATGTTACTTGATTTTTATCTTCTTATTTACACATGTGATTATTACTTGATGATACCTTGAGTCAGTACTATATGAAAAGACTGAGTTGGAATTGTGAAGACAGATAGAAAAGTTTTTAAGTTTGCCTTGACAGAACATCTAGAAGAATTCAAGTAAAAAAATACTTGTTAATTGGCCCTTTCCTCTTTATTCTAGTCCAGATTCCCCCTGCACATATCAAACACATTACACAGAGTACAATGAACAGAACTGCCCAGAAAATGTCTGCCCTCCTGGCAACCCTAACCACAGGCACACATCTGCTGGTGCTATCATTTAAATAGCTTTCTTTTGCTCTATGAGAAATCTAATTTAAATAATATTCAACATTCAGAATAAAGGCCTTGACTTGTATCATAACAGTGTAATTCATATATTGGGCTTGTAAACAATGATAAACACCTATACCTTCACTTTTGAAATCATCTGAGAAAATGAATCCACTGATGAGTCAAGATATTTTATTTTGACCCTTTTAGAAGTGATATATATATATATATATATATATATTATATGTAGTATACCTACAAAAATATATATCTCAAAAAAATCTCAAAAATATATATATATTTTTGAGACAGGGTATCATTAAGTTGATGAGGTTGGCCTCAAACCTGCGACCCTTCTCTCTCAGCATCTCAAGTACTGGGATTACGGGCATGTGCCACCATGTCCAACTTAGAAAAGATTTTAAAGTAAAGATTTTCACCCATATAAAATAAGGATATTTTAGAGGTATGTTCTCCATTAAAATTTATCCAAATGTAAGTCAACTATTTTACTAAGTTAGGGAAAAAACACCTTTGGGAAGATTTGTATTAATGACACCATTCTGATAAAACCATATGGTACTTTTTTACATACTTGACAATTCAAAATAATTACTTTTACACAATGATAAACGTGATGTCTATTTCTTAAAGTAAATATACTAAATTGTCCTGCGTGTACTCTTATCCCTTTCTTCAGCCTACTGTGCTCTCTTTGATAACACTGGTAGAAATAAATTAACTCATTTGTTATTAACCATTTAAGCTGCCAGTTATGCTTTTATTATAAAGAAGAATCACTTGTGGACTCTTAAACTTTTCTTCTTATTCATTTTTTAGCATTCTCTTGGTGTGCTTTCCTGCTATTACTTTTAATCTGTAAGATCATACATATGGAAGCTAAAAGAAATTCAGTAAAAAAGTATAACATGTTTCTGCTACTGGCATTGCCATTAATTTTATATCATTCATTTGCTTTTAATATTGTACATACAAAAGGAAGTTATATAAAACCATCATAATAAAAAGGGGCCCACCATTTAAAATAAACTTTATTTGTAATGAATAGTATTTGGCTCTTGAAAAATAATAAATACTAACTCAAGAACAATGGAGCCTACATTAAGGCTACTTCCCTCTTTCCTGCCAGCTAGATGAATTGAATTGTAGGCAAGGAGTAAATCAAAAGGAACCTTAAAAGTAAGAGAAAAAAAATCATATCATGGCTTAGAATTTTTTCTGTGTAGTGCTGGGGATTGAACATAGGGACATTCTACCTCCTACACCCCCAGCCCTATTTTTTTATTTTTCATTTGGAAACAGGGTCTCCTTAGTGAGGGCTGAGAGCCTCACTAAGTTGCTGAGGCTGGCTTTGTAAAAATATTAAGCATTAACCAACATGAATATAAACACACTCTGATGAATGCAAATAATACACCAATTCAAATGTAAATTATTTATTCTGATACACTGTGTTTATACAATTAAGTTAATAATAATGTAAATAGCAAAGTTTTCTAAATATTTTGCTATAATTGTTTCAGCTTCCTCTCTTCAGCATCTGATGATGGTCAGTCCAGACCACTGATGATGACCCCTGACCCCTTGCCTCTCATATCAGCTCAGATGCTCATATGCCAGCTCCTCAACGCACATCATCTGGATGTTTAAAGTCACCTCAAACCATGTCCTTAGAACTTCCTTCCCCATATATTTTCTCTTTGAATGCTGCTCTATATACACATGTATACTTCTACTGTTGACTCTTTTTCAAATTAGAAATCTGGGAGTCATTCTAAACTCTCTTTTCTCATTACCACATCTGATAAAGCACCAAGACTTAACAAATTTGACCCCAAATATATTTCTGAGATCTCATTCCTTTTCTTCTTTTCCAAGGTCCTTATATTCTCTTACCAAAACTCTTACTTTAGTTTCAATAATACCAATGTATCATGGTACCTGGAAAGACCTTAAACTTTCAACATGCCAAATATTTTGTTCCTAGTGGATGAAATAGTCCTTAAAATATTATGATTTTTTCCATGCGGGCTGTGAAAATGGAGAATATAATGCTTTTTATATTTGAATCCTCATATAGCTTTTCTATTTTAGAAAAAGAGTATAGAGGAGTAGAAAAGTCTATTGGATTTGTTTCTGATAGATTAGTTTTATAATTTCAGAGCTCAAAAAATCTTTATGTTTGTTTTAACTTGGCCAAGTTATACAACTACCAAGAGAGAGTTTCTACATATTTGTAAAATGAGGATAATGCTTCCAGAGAGATTTATTAATTGAGATTAAATCAGATGTAATATATAATCTTGCTTCCATTTATCAACTTTACTAGTCACCTTCCTTTCAGTTACAAGATGTTTAAAATATAATTTGATATATGAACTATACTTTGGCATGGTTGTTTTATGAGGATTCAACCAAAAGATGTTGAATCCTAATCCCCACTACCTCTGAGGGTGAATTTATTTGAAAATAGGGTCATTGTGGAAGATCAAGTTGATACAATTTGGCTGGGTCCTAATCCAATATGACTGTTTCCTCACAAATGAGAAATTTGTACAGAGAGACAAACATATTCAGAAGACGATATGAAATCAAGGGATAATGCCATCTATAAAGCAAGAAAACCATGAAACAACTAGAAGTTAGGAGAGAATGGACCATATTTTTCTTCATGGCTCTCAGATGGAATCAACCCTGCCAACACCTTGATTTCAAACTTCAAGCATTCAATACTGTGAGACAATAACTTTGTGTTGTTGAAGTGACCCATTCATGTGATCCTTTGTTACAGCAGCCTCAGGAAACTAGACGGTTGTTTTATTGTGTTTTATATAAATGTGTCCATTCTTATATAACTGTTTAGAAGGTTAATTAAGGAAAGATATGAACCTGGAATATGTAGACCACTTGTCATATCATAGTGAAGAACCAGAGGTAACTAGATAATTAAAGATATTAATAATGCTAGAAATGAAATTCTATCAAATCCAGGGTAAAACATGCTAATGAACTTCCCTTATAGTCTATATATCCAAAGGCAAGGCTTCATAATCAAAAGAGAAGCTAAATGAAATAGTTTATGTGTCATTTTTCCTACACCTATACATGTACCATATGGAATTCTATGTAACATTTCTAACTGTTTTGCATTGTTCAGAGTCCTAATAGGAACCAGAATCCACTTAAGGAGTGAATAATCTTTCATAGCATATTAAATGGCTGACTGAATCACTGAAGGGCTGAAGAAATAAACATTAGGTTAAACATTATGTAACTAGACAGACATGCTGGTGCATGCCTGTAATCCCAATTACTTAGCAAGACCCTGTTTCAAAATAAAACTGGTTGGGCGTGTATCTCAGGGGTAAATGCTCTTGGGTGCAATCCCTAGTACTACTACTACTACTACTACTACTAGTAATAATAATGATAATAATAACAACAACTAACCCTAAAGCTGTACTGTAGAATAAGGGTCCAAGAGTATTGCCATCATTTTCCCAATTAGGAAGTCACTAGCTCCAGCGATTCATTTGTGCTCCTCATTTGTGATGGGGAACACCAGGACAGCAGTGACAGCTCCAGAGCCGTAGCACATCTGCCACAGCCTGCTCAGTGAAGTGCCACATGCCTTGCCTCTCCACATCCTACATGGCTGAGGAGATGCTGTGACCTTGTTCATGCTACCACAGAAGCTTCACAAATGCCTCATTGTGTCTGTTGGCAGATACAGCAGAAGCCAGAGAGAGAAAGGGAGAGACAGAGAGGGAGGGAAGGATGGAGGGAGGGAGGGAGAGAGAGAGAGAGAGAGAG
>PVJS01002193.1:0-87165 GCA_004027185.1 Glis glis
AAAAAAAAAAAAAAAACAAAAACAAAGCAAACTACTGCTAATACACCAATTACTTGTCAGGCACAGTGGTACATGTCTGTAATCCCAGTACTTGGGAGGCTGAGACAGGAGGATTGCAAATTTGAGGCTAGCCTCAGCAATTTAGCAAGACCCTGTTTCAAAATGAAAGTAAAAAAGGGGCATGGTGGCACACGCCTGTAATTCCAGTACTTGGGAAGCTGAGGCGGGAGGATCGCAGGTTCAAAGCCAGCCTCAGCAACTTCAGACTCTCAGCAACCTGGGAAGATCCTGTTTCAAAACAAAAAATAAAAAGGGATGGGGGTATAGCTTAGAGGTAGAATGCCTCTGTGTTCAATCTCCAGTACCAAAAAAATAAACAAACAAAAAAACAAAGTGAAAGTAAACAGGCTAGGGGTATAGCCCCCACACATAAACTAATTACTAAAAATATTCAATTAAATCCAACTAAAGGGCTGGGTGGCTGGGTGTGGTGGTGGAGGTTTATAATCCCAGTACGTAGGAGGCTGAGACTAGAGGATTGCAGGTTCAACCCCTAGCACATGAATAAATAAATCCAACAAAAGGCAGAATTTTTTTGTATGTGTGGTACTGGGGATTGAAACCAGGGGCAGTCTACCTCCAAGCTACATCCCCAGTCCTATTTTTTATTCTTTATTTTGAAACAGGGTCTCCCTAAGTTGCGGAGGGCCTCGCTAAGTAGCTGAGGCTGGCCGCGAACCCGGATCCTCTTGTCTCAGCCTCCCAAGTACTGGGATTACAAGCATGCGCCACCAAGCCTGGCTTAAGGAGAGTTTTTGATGGTGTAGACGGCATTTATGTGTTTGGTATTAGGGATTGAACCAAGGGTGGTTCTACCTCCAGCCCTTTTCATTCTTTCCTTCCCTCTCTCCCTTCTTTTCTTCTTTTTCTTTTTCTTCTTCTTCTTTTTTTTTGTGGTACTGGGGATTGAAGTTAGAGGCATTCTACCTTCGAGCTACACCCCCAGCCCAATTTTTTATTTCTTATTTGGAAACAGGGTCTTGCTAGGTTGACGAGAGTCTCACTACTTGCTGAGGCTGTCCTTGAACCTGCAATCTTCCTGTCTCAGCCTCCCAAGTACTGGGATTACAAGCGTGCACCACTACACCCAGCTTTTTTCTTTCTTTTTTGAGACAGGGTCTCACTAAGTTGCTGAGACTGACCTCAAACCTGTGATCTTCCTGTCTGAGCCTCCCAAACCCTGGGATTATAGATGTGTGCCACCATACTTGGCTTTAGAAAAATCATTTGTGATATATGTTAAAAATTTAAAAGCAGGGTGCAAAGTATACATATTAAACTATAAATAAGGTATATACTTACAATTTAAAGTATAAAAGTACACATTTATATAGTATAGAATATAAAATATTGGGACTGAGAGTATAGCTCAGTGGTAGAGCATGTGTTTAGGTCCTGGGTTCAATTTCTAGCACCAAAGGGGAAAAAAAAGCACTTTTTTTTTTGCGGTACTGGGGATCGAACCCAGGGGCATTCTACCTCCGAACCACACCTCCCCCAGCCCTATTTTTATTCTTCATTTTGAAACAGGGTCTCACTAAGTTGCGGAGGGCCTCACTAAGTAGCTCAGGCTGGCTGCGAACCTGTGATCCTCCTGTCTCAGCCTCCCACGTACTGAGATTACAAGCGTGCGCCACCACATCCGACAAAAAAAAAAAAAAAGCATTTCTACTTTAACCTAAATAGCTCTGCAAAAATGTTGTAAGCACAGAAAAAATATGACTGAAAATAGACCAAATGTAAGCAGTCTTTGTAACTGGGTGGTGATATGATAGATATTTCCTTCCTTCCTTCCTTCCTTCTCCTTCCTTCCTTCCTTCCTTCCTTCCTTCCTTCCTTCTCCTTCCTTCCTTCCTTCCTTCCTTCCTTCCTTCCTTCCTTCCTTCTCCTTCCTTCTTTCCTTCCTTCCTTCCTTCCTTCCTTCCTTCCTTCCATCCACCCATCCATCCAGCTGCAGCCTATCACCCTGGTTGAAGACATAAGCACAGGTTCCGGGGGTCAGCCAGGCCTGGGCTTGGTTCTTGGTTCTGTCACTTGCTAGCTGAGTCACTTTCTCGATACCGCAGTTGCCTCCTCTACAAAGTGGGGAGAACAGCGTCGGCCTCTTAGTGCTGTTTTGAAAATTCAATGAGATAATGGGAATAAAGTGTGTCGTAAATTGTTTGGCAGAGAGCTAATATTCACAGAGCCATTCATTATTACCACAGGCATTTGCAATCAGAGAAAACGAAGCTTTAGAAGCAAAACTTCTTTTGAAAGAAAGCAACCTTAATGGACCAAGGCAGTAGCGTGGCGGTCTCTGAGGCCGGGCCCCAAGTCCAGAGGCAGAGGAGGCCCTGCACCACCAGCAAAGGTGTCTTTGGTTGCAACAAGCAGAGTCTCCCTAAAGCTTGAGTCCCAAATTTGTGATGAGAACACCAGTGTCTCAGGGAAGCCAGGTCAAGAAATGCCACCAAGATAGCTGGGCGTGGTGGCACTCGCCTGTAATCCCAGTACTTGGGAGGCTGAGACAGGAGAATCGCAGGCTCGAGGACAGCCTCAGAAAGTAGTGCGACTCTATCCAGGCGTGGTGGCGCACGCTTGTAATCCCAGTACTTGGGAGGCTGAGAATGGAGGACCGTAGGTTCGCAGCCAGCTTCAGCAACTTAGTGAGGCCTTGTTTCAAAATAAAAAAATAAAATAGGGCTGGGGGTGTAGCTTGGAGGTAGAATGAATGCTCCTGGGTTCCATCCCCCAGAACACACAAAAAAAGAAATGCCACTAGCTTTGGTGACGCACCAGGATGGGAAGAGAGCTCTAAACCTTTGACCCTCTCCCCCTTTCCCTCTTCCTTCTTCTCCCTCTGCTTCTCCAGGTCCTGGCATCCATCAAGCCTAAGTTGGCTTGTCTAGACTTCAGACCACGCGCTGAGGCCCTCACCTGGAGGTGAGGTTCTGATTGGCCCAGCCCAGATAAGGTGTCCAGCCATGGCCCAATCAGATGAGAGCAGGGGGTGGGATCATAAACATGGCTGCTCTGGATCCTGGTTTGAGGATTAGCTGTCTAGGGAATCATGTGGACTGGGTCCCACAAAGTGGTGCTAAATTCTATGTCTGCTCTTTTCTCCCTGCCTGGCCTCTCTTCTTACTGGGCGTACTTTCTCCTCCATAATTTGGGCTGCTTTAGCCCCCTCCCCATTTTTTTTTTTTTGGTTGTTTTTGGTACTAGGGATTGAACCCAGAGGCATTCTAAGTATGAGCCACACCCCTACCCCTTTTTATTTTATTTGGAAATAGGGTCTTGCTAAGTTGCTGAGGCTGGCCTCCCACCTGCAATCCTCCTGTCTCAGCCTCCCAAGCACTGGAATTATAGGCGAGCACCACTGCGCCTGGCTGCTTTAGGTTAGTCTTAAGCCCCTCGGCCATGGTGTGGACACGTGACACGGTCAGCCACAGCCACCATATGCAGGATGTCCCTGTGGGCTGTGGGGTAAGGCCATCCCCCCGGGTCAATGCTATGGGGCCAAGCTGTTCGCAAGCATGTCACCTAAACTCTCTTTGGCTTCCCTGGCACATGCCAGAGGGCCACTGTTGGTGACAAAATCCCAGGCTGCTTGCTGGGTTAGGGTCTGCCCCATGCAGGGGTGCTTTTGGGTCCCTAGTTTTTGCTGGAGGAGAGAGGGGGTGGATTCTCCCAGATAAACAGGATCTCTAGCGAATCACGGCCTTCGGCAGCACTTAAATTAGAAAACAAAGGTTGTGCTAAGAAAAGCATGATTACACACACATGTGCGCGCGCACACACACACCTCTGTAGAAATAAAGAAACAAAAGACTAATGTATTTTTTTTCTTTAATTGTCATTTTATGGCTCCACACTGCAGCCGCCCCTTCTCCCTTCGATGACCACTTCTGTAGGCTACAGGGGACCAAGGAACAAAGCTGGGGGCCCCCCTGGCAGCCCCACTAGCTGCTAGGCGGTGGGGGGGGGGAGAGGACAAGCCACAATTACAAATTATCACAACAATTAGCGCCTGTACTTGGGAGATGGCATTGTGGGAGCCCGGCTGGCTGGCATTGTCAGCTGGTCTATTTGGCGGTGACCTTGCTCTGGAGCCGGTGATATTCCTTCAGCCTGTACACCAGAGTCGAAACAAAGAAAAATGTAAATTCACAATAACAACATGCACTCGTTCAATTAACGGCGGCGGGACGGGGCGGCGGGGGCAGCTGTTGGTTAAGATGTGCGCGAAGTTGTCTTTTTCTTCTCTCCCCTCCTGCCCTCCAATGGGGATAATGTAATTAATTTATTGTAGGGGGAAAACATTGTTTGTCATTGTTGAAGACGAAACGTTTAACTGGCGCTGGGAGACGTGAAGAGGCCATTATGAAATCCCCGTGTGTTCTGGGCTATTTAAAAGGGTTTACAGAGTCATCAAACACACTCGGGGGCGCAGGAGGTGGGGGAGGTGGAGGCCACTGTGGCAGGGGACAGGGGACAGGGCCCGGGGGGAGGGACTGGCTGGAGTCGTGTCTCTGTGTCTCTTCAGGTCTGAGGTGGCTCCGGGGACGAGACTGGGTCAGAGAGAAGGTGGTGGCTCTGTGCCAGGGCTTGTTGCTCCAATGAGGGAAGGAGCTAGTGACAAGAGCCCAGAACTGGACAGACGAGCTGCCCTACGTAGCCCTACTTCCTCACTGTGTGACCCTGGGTGAGTTACTTAACCACTCTGGGCCTGTTTCCGGGGAGTTGCAAATTTGTGTAAGAATTAAATGAGACAACTTAGAATTAAGGACTCCATGGTCACTGCTGGGAACAAATGCCCCTGCCTGCCCGTGGGCACATCTTTTTTTTTTCTTTTTGCGGTACTGGGGATTGAACCCAGGGGCGTTCTACCTCTGTGCTACACCCCCGGCCCTATTTTTTTTATACTTTATTTTGAAACCAGGTCTCATGAAGTTGCAGAGGGCCTAAGTAGCTGAGGCTGGCCGCGAACCTGGATCCTCTGGTCTCAGCCTCCCAAGTCCTGGTCCACCCGAGGGTACATCTGCCTCAGACTAAGGGCACCTGGCTCTTCCTGGTGCCAGGGTCCGGGCTGCGTGCTTACCCGGCAGCAGCACTGCACCTGTGAGGCGGCCTGGCTACACCCTCACCTGACTCGCAGGGGCTGAGAAGGGGTCTGAGTGGCTTCAGACACTGGGTGTCATGCCCTGGGCCGTGGAGGGCCACGTGGCTATGGTGGCTTCCAGCTGTCCCTTCAGCTCAGGCACAGCGACTTCAAGGCTATTTCCGTGTCTAACCTGCCCAGGAAGGAACTCACAGCGGAGTCCTTGTGGCTGCAGAGACACAGATGGGGAACCAGGGACTGGGACCCAGAAGCCCAGGCCCTATGCTACCACTGTCCCAAGACACCTTCCGGGCCTGTGGCAGTTGGGAGCAGACCAGGGTCAGAGAGTCAAGGCTGCTGTGGGTGGAGGGCCAGGGCGCTGGGGTTGGTCCAGGGCAGGTCAGCTGTCAGAGGTGTCAGGGTGCCATCAGAGCTTGCCCCCCCACGCCCGGGGGCTCTGAGGACCCGGCAGGCCCAGCGCTGCTCACCTGAGGGAGTTGATGTTGATGAAGCCGGTGGCATCGATGGGCTCGTAGTCACCCTGCACGTTCATGCTGCAAGGAGAGGGTAGGGGTCTGTTAGCTTGCCTGGGGCCTCTGGGGCCACAGGGACCAGGACCAGCATCACCCAGCGACACCCAGGCCGCTTTCCACAGGCGGGTCCAAGCTCCCTCTGCACTTTGGCTTTTCATTTGATTTATTTATTTTTTTTTTGTAGTACTGAAAATTGAACTCAGGGGTGCTCTACCACTGAGCTAAATCCCCACCCCTTTTTTATTGTTAATTTTGAAACAGGGTCTCACGAAGTTGCAGAAGCTGGCCTTGAACCTGCGATCCTCCTGCCTCAGCATCCCAAATACTGGGAATACAGGTGTACCCCACCAGGCTTGGCTCTATTTTTATTTTGAAACAGGGTCTCACTAAGTTGCTGAAGCTGGCCTCGAACCTGGGATCTTCCTGTCTCAGCCTCCCAAGTACTGGGATTACAGGAGTACACCACTGCACTCAGCTGTTTCATTTGATTTTTATCTGCTTCCGGGAGCCCTATTCTGGGCCGGGCACCATGCCAGAAGCTGGCGGCCCTGGCGGCGCACCCAGCAGCCTCTTCCCTGTGTACAAAGTGGCTGGAGGTCCCCGCTCAGCCAGCACTTGCCCCTTGAAATCCTCCTCCAGCCAGAGCAGACGATTGTTAACTGCGGACACTCACTGGAGCCAGCTGTGCCCTCGGCTCCAGGGAGAGCCGATGACATCCAGTGGCCATGCGGGGTGCAAACCGCAGCAGCCTGATGGCATCTCTCAAGATGCAGGGAGGCCACCAGCACTTACAGCATGATCGTCCCACTAAGTCACCCTTCCCCTTGCTTGTCCACCAGGTCAGACCCCATCCTGCAATCCATCCTGCAGCCGAGGCACACCCACTGGGACCGTCTCCATTCAGCTGTCCCTGGACTGCAGAGCTGACCTTTCCTTCATACAATGGCTGTCTTCCAGACTCGACAGCCGTCACCCCTCAGCTGCCCTCCCGACACACAGGCACTCAAGCCTGGTGCTTGGGTTTGCACGCCAGCTCTGCTGCCGCTGCCAGAGAGCCAGGGCAGGTACCCAGGCTCCCGGAGCTGCTGTCAGGTCCTGGCGCACGAGGCTGATGGTGGCTGCTCTCAGCAACCTAATCGGTTCCACGCGTGGCCGGCAACCAGCACGCAGTGAGCACGCACCATTCCTGCCAGCATCCATTCGGATACTCATTCACTTATTCAGGCATTTATTAAGCATCTACTATCTGCCGGGTGCAGAGGAAGGTAGAACAAGGCAAGAGGTGTTCGTCATGGACACACACACAGCAATCAACTGTCCATCACCAGCTCAGGGCACGCTGGTGTCGGATGCCATACTCCACCAGGCCGCCCTCTGAGCCTCTGAGAGTGAGGGTCCCTGTCACGTCCTGCTCTGAATCAGCCTCTTGTCCTCATGTCCGCAGAACTCCACTCCAGCCTCAGGACGAAGCAGTCTTAAGGTTCTTTTCTTTAATTTTTTGTGGTCCTGGGAATTGAACCCAGGGGCCTTCTATCTCCGAGCTACACCCCTAGCCCTATTTTTAAATTTTACTTTTTTAGTTTTGAAGCAGGGTCTCACTAAATTGCTGAGGCTGGCTGTGAACCTGTGATCCTCCTGTCTCAGTCTCCTAAGTACTGGGATTACAAGCATGCGCCACCATGCCTGGCCCCCTTTATTTTTTTTGGTACTGGGGATTGAAACCAGGGGCATTCTACCTCTGAGCTACACCCCAGTCCTATTTTATTGTTTATTTTGAAACAGGGTCTCACTAAGTTGCTGAGGGTCTTGCTAAGTTGCTGAAGCTGGCCTCAAACCTTCAATTCTCCTGTCTCAGCCTCCCAAGTACTGGGATTACAGGTGTGCGCCACCACACCCAGTGGTCTCGAGGTTCTGGAGGACAAGGAGGTGGCCTGTCCCCTTAGGAGCCCCCTTTAGAGAGATGAGACTGGGGAGCGTGGGGGGAAGAAGGGGAGAGAATCTGCCATTTTGCGTGACGCTCAGGCGTGCCTCTGACTGGTTTTGGTGGGCTCTTTACAAGAATTAATGGGGTCTCCGCGTCTGCCCTGCCTGCCTGGCAACGAGTTCAAGACTTGGACTCTGCCCCACTCCCACGCCCAGGCCCTGACCTTCACCAGGCCTAGAAGCTGGCACGTGGAGTGCTCGGGGAGTCACCCTATGCTGTGCCCTCCTTGGTCTTGCTGCCTGCACCTCCTGTCCGTCTCCAGGGCTCAGGGGCTGAGGCCACCAGGACCGGCTGGCATGCTCCCTGCAGGAGCATGTGACACCCTCACCAGGCTGTGTGACACCCTCACCATGAAGAGCAGGTGCTTAGGAAAGGAGGGCCGGTCCCGACTGGCAGCCTCCTCGAATCCCGCTAACAGCCCTTTCTTGGGGGGAGTGAGGTCGGGGGGCACACAAGTCTAAGCAGGTTGCAGGGCCCCTCGGTGCACCCCGAACACCATGTCTTTCTGTCCTTCCACCTCCATCTGTCCCAAGTCAAAACAAACTCTCCCGTCCCCATCCCTGAGACGGCCCAAAGAGGTGCCATGGGGGACAGACCTGTCCCACGACGCTGCTGAGAGTTCCAGGAGGTGTTTCTCAGGAATGAAAATCCTCCTTTTAAAATCGTGGTTTGGGGTGTGTTGCGGGGGGGAGGCGGAAAGAGTTTACAATGATTTTTTTTTTTTTACCTCCCCTGACGGTCTACAGAAAACCTCTGTGCTTTTATTTTTGCTCATTCGAGTGGCTCTGACCTGCTCTATAATTACGTTACTTTCTACCTACTGTGCCGCGGCATTTCCAGTTCTGCCGCCTCTCGAGGCTTCCTCGCTGGTCCCTGTGACGCTGTCACTCAAGGGCTTTCAAGGCAGCGATGTAGAAATCAAAAAGAAAAGGGAAATGGTCGGAGACACAGTGAGAATAAATGCTTCTGCTTTTTTCTCTTTTTTTCCCCCTTTCCCTTTTTACTTTATTCATTTAATCTCCCTGAGTGAGACTGTAAGGCTTAATGAAGGGTTGGACAGATTATTAGAGGCTGCTGATTGGGAGGGGGAGGGAAGAAAGAACCAGAGAGAGAAAGAGAGAAGATAATTTGACATTTACCCCGACTGATCTAAACTGATTCGGTTATATTTATGGCTTATAAAGTGTTTAGAAAGATTGAGGGGGGGAGCGACTCAACGTGGCAAAGAGAAGGGAAAGAAAAAAATAATATTGACTGCCAAACAAAACTCGTACTTTAATTCCCACCTGGCCTCCAGAAGGGAAGAGCCGGCTTCAGCCTGAGCCAGGCTGGGGCCCACGGCAGGTGGGGCTGCCTGTCCCTCAGGGTTCTGCCCCCACCTGGTTTGGCCAGGTGACCTCCCAAGGAGACGCCTGGCTCCTCAGTCTCCATGCAAACCCAGGCATGGATAACGGTCACCTGCTCCCACTGACCCAGCCCCCAGGCGCCCTGCCTGTGCAGGTGTTGGTTCCTTCTGAGCCCCCTCTGCCTGGCCCTCGGATAAGGAAGGCCCCCGAGTCCCCCTCATTGGTCTCCTTCTTGTCTCAGTCTCATTCTTCTCTAGTCAGTCTCCTCTTGTCCTGGCCTCGCACAACGCCGACATGCCTCCCCCCTCTGATATCTTCCATTCGGGTTTTTCCTCCACATGAGTGTCCAGTGGCTGACCAGAAGGTTCTGCCAGGCTGTGTCACAGAAGACCCATGCTCAAGAGCTCTAAACCCACACGCACGATCCTTCCTCGAGAACATTCTCTGACATAGCGATCACCACCAGCATGTGCCCAGGTGCTCATGCCCCTTCCCCAACCAGGACGATCCTCAACCCTTCCACCACGTCCTTTCAGTGCCACCTCTTGAAGATCTGCCAAATCAATCTGCCTCTCTTTTTTCCCAGAACCATTAACTTGGTCCCCATCCTGTCATCATTTCCCATGGGGTGCCCCTCCAGATACTCTTGCTGGATCCCACCCCACTTGAATCTGTTCTTTGGGGTGGCCAAGACCCCCTAAAAACACAGATCTGATCTTGACCTTCCCTTTAGGATCTGGCCTCATTACCTCACCCCACCCCAACCCCAACCTCGTGTTCTTGTAGTGCCTGGGCTATTCTGGACTCTTCTTAGGCTCAGAACCTCTGCATAGCAGGTAGTGTCCCTGGAACAACCTCCTCCAGGTTAATGCTTTCTGCTGTGGTTTCAGTGGCATGGATGCAAAACCACAACCTGTTACTATACCCAGCCAAAGTATCCCATGACCATACTGCAATTATTATACCCAGCCAAAGCATCCCAAGGAATCTTGTCCTTGCTCATAGTCCCTTGCTACCCTTTCTCATTCTACCTCCCAGTGGTCATTTTATTGATGCCCTTCTTTCCAGTTGGCCTGTAAGTTCCACAAGGGCACAGACAATGGCCCTTCATGACCATCTATCTGTGCTCAGCACAGCCTCTGACACATGCTCAGGCACCAATAATGAAGGAAGACAGTCATTGGACAGGAGGCTCCGTGCCCAGTCATGGGGCTGGATGAGGTGGGTGGCACCTACCTCACCAGTTCCTCGTTGTAGAGAGACAGTGGGGACTCCCGGCCGAGGATGTACACCTGGCCCTTGAAGACGGACACCTGTACTTTCCCTTCCACCCGCTCCTGGGACTTGGCGATGCAATGGCGGACAAATTCACACTCAGGGCTGTGCCAGAAACCTGTGGGGAGAAACACAAGAGGGAGCTAGGGAGGGCCACTGCTGCCTGTTTCAGGCCAGAGCAGAGGAGGATGGTATGCAGGAAGAGCACCCCAGGCTTTACCCCATGATGGCCTGGGGGCTTTGGTACAATGTACGCTTGCAATGACCAAGTAGAAGAATGTGCCCTCATTCCCCTTTCCTGTGATCTTGCAAGGAGCGAGGGTGAGGAGGTGGCCTCCTTGTCCCAGGAATGCAGCCCCTTCCTAAGGGCTAGGAGGATAGTGGCCATAGCTTCATGCAGATGGTTGGGGAGTGCCATGGCCAGGCTCGGGCATGGCAGTCATGAAAGGCGGCCTGGCCCTGGCCTGATGGGGGCTCGAATCTTGTTGGGGAAGGTAAGAGACCTCAGACAGGACTCAGAGACACATGCCACTTGGCACTGAGCAATGTCAGTGCCCAGGACAGGCAGCTGGGTGGTGATTAGGGGCCAGACAGATCAAGGGTGTGCAAAGCCTTCATCTCTTTGTGCCTCTACTTCCCCACCTGCTGAGCTGGCATAATACAGTGCTGTTGGAGGCAGAACCCCGTACACAACCAGTGGGCACTGGATGTAGGGACTGCTGTGAATAGTGTCTTGGGAAACACCTGCTCCTGGGGCCTGGCAGGCCCCTTGGGACCACCAAGCTGTTCTCTATACATTGCTAGTATTTTCATGTGTACATCGAATATTTTCACATACATAAACAGAGGCCCTGCACTAAGCTCTTCACCTGGACCTGCTCTTTTATTATTTTGGTACTGGGGATTGAACCTAGTGGCGTTCTACCTCTGAGCTACACCCCTAGCCCTTTTTATTATTTTGAAACAGGGTCTCGCTAAGTGGCTGAGGGTCTCCTTCAGTTGCTGAGGCTGGCTTCAAACCTGGGATCCTCCTATTTTAGCCACTTAGGACGACAGGTATGTGCTACTATGCCCAGCTTGCACCTGCTGCCCCTCCATGTTGGGGAAGTTTGCAACTCCTCCAAGCCTGCACAGGCCGGAAGCAAGGGCCTGGAACTGGCTGCTTTGGAACAACTCTACTTCCTGTGATAATCGGAGCCTCCATCGTAGATGGGGGCAGGAGGTGCCTGAGAAACGTGCTCTCTCCTCTCCCCCATTTCCTGCCCCCCCCCAGCCTTAGGTGCTTGGTCCCATCTGCCCTGGGCCTTGGTGGCAGGCTCAGACCTATGGACAGCCACTGCCCCCGGTCTGGTCTCTGCTGAGGGAGGCTCAGACCAAGGGGTGGGCAGGTGGCCACAGTCAGGGTTGGGGGAGGGACTGCACCAGGCGTAGAGTTTCTTTGAAACGGAGCTGGGAAGGTGAGCCTACCTGGGGGCAGCTGCAGGGCCAGATGGCGCATGATCCGCTGGCCTGATAAAGGCCTGGGTCAGCCCAGGGTCTGCAGCTATTGTTGGAAGCCCGGGCCCGGGCCTGGGGGCACCTGCGGAAGCGCAGTGGGTCCCTGGCTTGCAGAGACGTGGGACGGCCAGGCGGGGAGAAGAGTTTGGGTCCTCGCTCTCCAGTGCCCTCCATCTGAGATCACCGCCCGGCCCCATCTTGACAAGTGACACAACCTCCCGGTGTCTTGGTTTCCTCATTTGTACAACAAGATACTATTACTAACTGCTCTTCAGGGGTTGTGTGGATTCAACAAGAACGCACAGAGCACCGAGAGCTTTGCTTTGTGGTCTGAACTCCATGATCTCTGCCAGCCCTTCCCTCAGTATATGCAAGAGACAGAGGCCCAGAGAGGGAAAGAGCCTGTTCAAAGTCACACAGCAAGACCAAGGAAGAGCCTAGGTCTGACTGAGCACTCTTAACTCTAGCCCAGGGCTTTTCCCAGCTCCCAGTGGACCCCCAGTAGGAAGGGACACTGATGTCCCCTCCCCCCTATCTTTCTTAGTTGGGATAATTACCCCATTAAATTCCCAGGCTGGAAGGCAGGTGGAGATGGAATTAGAGATAGGGAGGACAGAGATAGTCGTGGGAGCAAGTGACCTGGGCTTTAGCTCCGGTCTCCACCCCACAGGGGTCTTCGGCTCAGGTTTCTTTAGCCAGTGGACCCAGCCTTGGACGTCCCAGGTTGCAAGGGGGGAGATCCTGCATGTCCAGGCCTGTGGATGCACTGTGGGCGGGGCCTGGGGCGGAGCTGCAGAGGCCCCGCCCCACGCCTCCAAGGTCTCCATCTGGGCACCCTTTCTTTTTTTGCGGTACCGGGGATTGAACCCAGGGGCGTTCTACTTCTGAGCTACACCCCCGGCCCTATTTTTATCCTTTATTTTGAAACCGGGTCTCACGAAGTTGCGGAGGGCCTCACTAAGTAGCTGAGGCTGGCCATGAACCTGCAATCCTCTGGTCTCAGCCTCCCAAGTACTGGGATTACAAGCGTGCGCCACCACGCCCAGCTTTCTGTGCACCCTTTCTAACTTGGAGAAATCTGTGCACGTCCTGCACCGAACCCATTTCCTGTGGAAGACACCGAGGCAAGGGGAGAGGAGAGGCGCCATTGGTCCCCTCCAGCGTCCTGCCAGGCAGGTCCTGCATGCTGCTCCTGCAGGGAAGGGGTCTGCCTGGACCCCACACAGCCAGACCAGAGCATCTGGGCCTGGAGGAAGAGGAGGGGAGCCAGCCAAGCACAGAGGCATGCAGAGAGAGGGGGGCAGCGGTCCCAGAAGCCGGGGAATCTAGGATTGGGGCTGGGGCAGGTAGATGCGAGGGCTTCCCTGTGCCTCAGTCTCCCCATCTGTACCCTGAGGCCATGAGTGCTAGACAGGACTGGGAAGAGACCTCAGCATGTCCTTGGCCTGGTACCCTTTAATTTATAAGCAGGGAAACTGAGGCTCAGAGAGGAAACAAACCTCCCTAAGACCACAAACCCAGCCAGAGGCAAAACGCCTAGGCCCCCTGCCTCCACCCCTGGGAACCGTGCCAGGCGCTGCTATGTAGCGTGGCCGGAGGTGACGACTGTCATGTCCTCAGCCCTCCCGTGGAGCGGTGGCATGGCGTCTCTGCTCGGCCGCAGCACAGGAAGGGAATGGAGCATGCTCGGGTGAGGCTGGGTTTGATGTTCCCGCTCTGGGCTGCTGGAGGCTGGCTGTGATGTCCTGGGGGGCCTGATATCAGGGGACCTGGGCCAAGTCCTATTAGCCCTCAGTCTCTGGGATCAGCCTCTACTCCCCAGCCTCGTCCTCCCTCTTAAAGCTCCTAATTGCTGGACCTCGTTTGGGATTCAGAGGGCGGGTTGCTGGCTGACGGCAGGGGGACAGGTGCAGTGCCTGCAGCCAGGGACCAAGCCCAGGACTCATCGAGCTGCCGCACCCCTGGCTGGCTCCTCAGTAAGGACTCCCCTGGGGTCTGCTGGAGGGACTGAGAACTTGCCACCTGAGGCTGGTCTGTCCTGGGTTCAAGGCCACTCCGGCTCATGTGCCAAGAAACCTTGGACAACTGTCTTTGACTGCCTGGGCCTCAGGTTCCCCGCCTCTGTGATAACACCAGTCAGGTGCCCGGTTTAGGGCCTGCAGCAAGCATGCTGGGAAGAGGCCGCTGCAGCTGCTCTGGGATGAGGCCGCCGCCTGCCCCCCACCCCCTGGCCTCCACAGTCACTCCTGAGCAGGAGGGCCAGGTGCTCTCTCCTCTCCCGCCATGTCTTAATGACGTCCCCACTTTATAACCCAAATCCACCTTTCAGCGCTGAAGTCCTGCGGAGCCCCAGAGCCCGAAGGAAACAATGGTATTTAAACACCTGTCTGTCTCTGTTTGGGGGGGGCTGCTGGGAACAATGCAAGTCAGAAATAAGGCCAGAAAATAGTCCCTCAGCCCCCCCTGAAACTCTGGGGTGAGTCACAGTGGATCTTGGGGGGGAGGGGAGAGGGAGGAGGGCTGAGCCAGGAGCCATTAGTAATAGCACCACCTGTGGTTGGCCTCAGGCAGCAGCCCCCCTCCCCTGTCCCAGCTCAGAGGGGCTACTTGATGTGACTGCTAGGGTGTGTGTGTGTGTGTGTGTGTGTGTGTGTGTGTGTGAAGAAACATTGTCCATACATGGCCAGGCGGTCTGTATTTTAGGCCCCGTGGGTCTGCGGTCTTTCTCCAAACTGCTGGGCTCTGTGGCTGTCACTCAGTAGCAGCTACTGGCCGCATGGACACGAAGGAGCGCAGCCATGTCCCACTAGAACTATTTATGGACTGAAATTTGAATTTCATATAACTTTCACATGTCATGAACTACTCCCCCCCCCACTATTTAAAAATGTAAAAACTATTCTTAGCTCACAGGATGAACAAAAACAGGTGACAGGCTGGATCCGGCCCAGGGACTGTCACTTAGGGATCCCTGGTTCACAACGGGAGAGGTGGGTTTGGAGCAGGAGGCCTGGATTCCACCTCAGGCAGGGACTTGGTGGGCTTGCCCAGGAGGTGGGGACACCCACCCAGGATGCGGATGTCAGCCACAGATTCTCCCACACTTGGGCTGGGCTGTGGCCACCCAGGGGGTTCACAGTCAAGATCTGGTTCCTGTATGATCACAGTCACTTGGGAGGCTGAGACAGGAAAGACCACAGGTTCGAGGCCAGCCTCAGCAACTTAGTGAGACCCTGTAATCCCAGCACTTGGGAGGCTGAGAGAGGAGGATCACAGGTTCACAGCCAGCCTCAGAAACTTAGTAAGGCCTTCTGCAACTTAGTGAGACCTTGTTTCAAATAAAAAATAGGGCTGGGGATGTAGTTCGGAGGTAGAATGCCTCTGGGTTCAATCCCCAGTACCGCCAAAAAAAAAAAAAAAAAAGAAAACTAAAAAGGGCTGGGGTGTAGCTTAGTGGTGGAGTATCCCTGGATTTAATCCCTAGTACCACAAAAAAGTCTGTAGACTTTCCGGGAGACCTGTGAGCACCCTGTTGTGCATGGGTCTCGTGTCCCATGCAGAATTCAGCACCTGGTACATGCTGGATACAGGTGGGCCGCCACGGGGAGGAGACGCAACACTTCTCCCTCCTGCGTGATCGGGTGTCCGCCTCCCCCCCTTCAGCCTGCACCTTTTGGGGTCTCATAGGAGCTGCAGCGGCGGGCGGGGCTGGAGGAGGGGAGGGGTTGGGGAACCCCGGGGAGGGGCACGCACCGGTGTACACCAGCTCGGCGAATTTCAGGCCCAGGCCCTGTTTGATTTTGCGCACTTCTCGATCCATGGTGAAGGCTTCGATGTCTAAATGAGCGTGGTAAAGGATGGTCCCTGCTGGGGTCTCGTAGATACCTAGCCATTTTTCCAGGCAGGGGGAAAAAGAAGAAAAAAAGACAGAAACACATGAAACCCAAACTGTCAGCAAATGACAAAAAAAAAAGAAAGAAAAAATAATAATGACTCATCTGACAGGAGACAAGCCAGTCGGACCCATTCACTCCCAGCTTGCTGCAAAACGCATCTGTCATTATGTTCATGCTGGGGCCACGACAGTCCACTCTGCGGCTTGCGGAGAAAATGTCTAGATGCCCCCCTTTGAAGAGGCCCTCAGACGCTGGAAAATGACAGGGTTTCCGAGCGCCTCCCCCCTCCCTCCCGACGCATGCCCACCGGCCTGCAGCTGAAAACCTGTAATTAAACCAACTACGCTGGAGCCCAGGGCCCCAAATATCCCTTCCTCCCTTCCGCTGGGAGCCGGGGAGGGGGACGCCGTGCGCACGCTTGCACACACATGCACACGCGTGCACACGCAGGCCATCTTCAGCCGGTGGCTCCCGGCAGCCGTGTCTCTCCAGAGACCGCTGGGGTGGACAGGGCTTTGTGATCACCTGGGCTGATCCCACTGTACAGATGGGGAAACTGAGCCTTCGAGGCGAAAGGACTTGCCAGTGGTAGCGCGGGGAGCTGAAGCTGGGCCCCAGAGTCCCTGAGCAGTGCTGTCTGCTACTCTGTGGGTCAAATGGCCATGGAGCCCAAACCCAGCAGGTCAGGGGGACAAGGACCTCCTTGCTCAAGTCCCCTCCATCATTTCACCCAGTTCTCCCGTTTGCAAAACAACCTGCTTGGACTTGACAGTCTCTGAAGTATGAGGCGTCTGGCCCTTGGCCCAGCTGTATCCCAGAGGAATGTCCCCTCAGGAATGCCACACTCCGTTTGGGGACACAGAAGCACTGAGAGGCAGGACTGTCCATGCTCACCAGGCCCAGGCCCGTTCTGGAGCCAGAAGCGTGGCCTCTGCCTTGGGCAAACCTATCCTGTGTTCAGTGTTCTGGCAGAGGCGGGGCAGTAGCTACCCCACACCCCAAATTCACTCCAAAAGCCTCCATCCACCACTATATAACATTACAGCATTAAAGAGGCAAGCGGTCCTCTGTACTGAAAAATACACCACCATCATCCTCCAACATAGGCTGCTTTAAACAAACAAACAAACAAACAAACAAACAAACAAACAAACAAACAAACGAGCCTGGTGTACCAGTGCACACCTGTGATCCCAGTACTTGGGAGGCTGAGACAGGAGGATTGAAGGTTCGAGGCCAGCCTCCGAAACTTAGTGAGAGACCCTGTTTCAAAATAAAAAAGAGGACATGGGCGGGTGATGGAGAAGACCTCAGATGAGTAGGGAAGGCGACCTAATTGAGGAAGATGGGAGGGGAGAAGAGGGAAGCGCCTTAGCGCACAGGACGAATATACACAAATATATCAAAGTCAACTACTACGCTGAGCACGAGAAGGAGGGAGGGGGGAGGGAATGGGGGTGGGAGTTGGGGGAGGGCTAATTGACCGATGCGTGCATGTATACTTCTACCATCCTGAAACCCATCAAGATGTATGATCACAATGCACCAATTTAAAAAAAAAGGAATGGGGGTGTAGCTTGGAGGTAGGAAACCCCTGGGTTCAATCCCCAGTACCCCCCCAAAAAGGTGCTAGGAGTGTAGCTCAGTGGTAGGGTACCCTTGGGCTAAATCCCTAGTACTGCAAACAAAACAAACAACCAGAAAGGATTTCACACCTACACTCATAACAGCACTATTCACCAGAGCCCAAAGAGGACGTGACTCAGTGTCTACCTCAGAGGAAAGGAGAGACAGACTGTGGCCCGTCCACGCAAGGACGGGCATTCTGACACCTGCTACAACACAGCTGGACCCTGAAGACATTACGCGAGGGGAAACAAGCCAGACAGGGTCTCAGTCTTGCAAGATGAAAAAGTTCTGCGGGTACGGGTGGAGGTGGCCGCACAGCCGCGTGAACGTGCTTAATGCCGCTGACCCGAACACTCGCAAATAGTTAAAATGGCACATTTTATGTTATAGATATCTTACTGTGGTTTAAAGAGTGCTTTGCCAAACCGAACCGCGCCAGACGGGAGAATGTTTTTGACTCTGGAATCCAAAGGGGACACGGGGAAGGCTGTCCAAGGAGCCCTTTCTGTCACTAACTACAAGTTTCCTCCTCTCGAACTCTTCCAGGCGTTCATGTGTAACTGTGGGAATTACAGAGACGGGAGGCCCTTTAGGATCAACTCTGTGCTGTGTTCCTGAACTTCTGGCTGCAGCAGACCCAGTGCACGAGCACTGGGCCAGAAGTCACAGCTGGGCCCTGCATGGGGAGCCGAGGCCCCTCTGCAAGCCCAGGGCTCCTCTGAACAGTCCTTAGACCACCAAACTGGTCCAAAGCCCCAACTTCACAGAGGGGAACACTGAGGCCCCAGGAGGGCAGTGACTTGCCCAAGCTCACACCAGGCCAACCAGAGGGAAACAGGACCAGCATCTTTTCTTAAATTAATTAATTAATTAATTTACTCATTTTTGTGGTATGGGGATGGAACCCAGGGGCATTCTACCTCCGAGTTACACCTCCAGCCCTATTTTATTATTTATTTATTTATTTAGTGGTACTGGGGATTGAACCCAGGGGCATTCTATCTCTGAGCTACACCCCCAGCCCTATTTTTATTCTTTATTTTGAAACAGGGTCTCACTAAGTTGCGGAGGGCCTCACTAAGTAGCTGAGGTTGACCGCGAATCCGCGATCCTCCTGTCTCAGCCTCCCAAGTACTGAGATTACAAGCGTGTGCCACCATGCCCAGCTTTTATTCTCTTATTTTGAAGCAGGGCCTCACTAAGTTGCATATGGCCTCACTAAATTGCTGAGGCTGGACGCGAGCCTGTGATCCTCCTGTCTCAGCCTCCCAAGTACAGGGATTACAAGTGTGTGCCACTACGCCCAGTTTAGGACCAGCATCTTAGTCCCCAACTTGACTCCAGGTTCTCTCAGGCCTTTATCAAGTAATCCTGCACTCGGAGTGTGAAGGAGTCTCAGGAAACATGTATGTAAAATCCCAGAGACCAGGTACTAACATGATTATCATGTGCCATGTAAGCCTGTCCTTTTATTTATTTTTTTGGTACTGGGGATTGAACCCAGGAGCAAGTACCTCTGAACTATACCCCTAGCCCTATCTTATCATCATCATCATCATCATCATCATCATCGTTTTAATTTTGAAACAGGGTCTCACTTAGTTACCAGATGCTGGCCTTGAACCTGCGATCCTCTGTCTAGCCTCCCAAGCACTGGGATTACAGGCATGCGCTACCACGCCTGGCCAAGCCCATCCCATATTACTTTCAAGAGCCCACGGCTCTTGGGTGAGCTCTATCATCCTGAATCTACTTTGAGTGCAAAATGGCCAGTGGCTCAGAGCTACATATGAGAGACAGGGACAGAGGCTGATAGAGGTAGAGACAGAGCGATGACCAGAAAAGCCATTGCCCGCAGCCCGAGAGCTCAGCACAGAAGCCGGGCTGCTCCTTGGGGGCAGGATGCTTCCGCACACAGCGGCTCCTGATGGCCCCAGGTCCAGCAGCACGTTTAGAAAGACAGACATGTGCAGAAAGTTTGGAAATGTTTGCCTCCAAAACGGCAGAAATAATGACAAGGCTCAGGGCAGCTTTTCCATTACCCTGATGCCTTCGCCACCAAGAACAAAGACGTTTCCCATGAGCCACCGCAAGCAAGACACCTGCAAAGGCCCGTCGATCTTCTCATCCTAGCACAACGTAGGATCTCAATACATAATGGGTAGGAGCCGGGCGTGGTGGCGCACGCTTGTAATCCTAGTACTCAGGAAGCTGAGACAGGAGGATTGAAGGTTCAAAGCCAGCCTCAGCAACTTAGCGAAGCTCTCAGCAACCTAGTGAGACTCTGTTTCCAAATAAGAAATAAAATAGGGCTGGGGTGTAGCTTGGAGGTAGAATGCCTCTGGGTTCAATCCCCAGTACCAAAAAAGCAAAAAAATCAAACAAAAAACCCATAATGGGTTAGAATCGGGCCATCTAGTGATCATTTTTGCATATTTTAGAAAAACCCCAAAAACTTGCAAAGTCCACCCTTACCCTGGCCACAGATAGTGGCAACGTGACCATCCCGGGCAGGCCAATAGCAGAGCCTGCCACACTTCAACTCCAGGGGACCCAGGCAGACTGTGCTGGAGATGGAACCAGAATTCCTACGACTTTTACACCTTTCCAGAGAGGCCCAGCTTGGCTTTGCTGTGTGACCTTGGCCCCTCTTAGCACTCTCTCTGAGCCCCAGGAAGGCGACCTATCTGCGAAGCAGGAAGGCTGGCAAGGGTC
The DNA here is from genome assembly GCA_004027185.1 of Glis glis. NCBI lineage: Eukaryota > Metazoa > Chordata > Mammalia > Rodentia > Gliridae > Glis > Glis glis. The sequence continues at coordinate 20,019 of PVJS01002193.1, forward strand.
TGCTGCTGTCACATTCCAACTTCCTCTGAGATCCACAGTCGTCCCAGCGTGTCCCAGCGTGTCATGCATACTGATGGTTTTGTCTCTAGAACGCCAAAGGCCACCTCTCACACATCACTTCCCAACAGTCTAGACAGGGGAGAATACAGCGGGGGGCCCAGGGTTCAAGGAAGAGCTGTGGCATACCCAAGGTCTCCCAGCTCCTGGCCCAGGAAAGGCGTCCCCCAAGAAAACGAGGCCAGAGTCACCAGGAGCAAATAGCACCCAGTGGGCGGAGAGCGGACAGAGCCCACCTGCTCCTGATCCCTCTGAGGCAGCCCCAGGAAGGGTCCCAGGCTCACAGAAAAGCCACAGCCGCAAAACACACCAGCACAATTAATATTCCCGCTCCTAGCCCCGCGTGGTGGTGCATGCCTGTAAACCCAGTACTTGGGAGGCTGAGGCCGGAGGATCATAGGTTTGAGGCCAGCCTCAGCAACTTAAGACTCTCAGCAACTTACTGAGACCCTGTTTCAAAATAAAAACAATAAAAAGGGACTGGGGGTGTAGCTCAGAGTAGAATGCCACTGGATTCAATCCCCAGGACCCTCTCCCCATAAAGATTCTTGTTCCCTTTCTTAGGTGTTAAAGTTAATTGTGACTAATCAAAAAAAAAAAAAACTGGTTTTCAGGTTGCTGCCGTGTGTGTGTGTGTGTGTGTGTGTGTGTACACGAGTACATTTTAAGACTCACCACTCTCTCCACAGGGGTAGGGGGTACAGATGATTTCTGTGTATTTCTACCGGAAAAAAAAATGACTTTAAAAAAAAACCGCTGACAGAAACCTGAAGCTAAAAGACTATGGATTTTGGGGCTTTTGACAGTCGGCATACAAACCACTGCGCAGAGGGAAGGAGGACATGACAGCTGAGGCTTGGCTTGCCGTGGGAGAGACAACAGACATCTCGGAGTGACACGCACAGCAGCTCCAAGTGTCTATTTTCATCTCCCCGTGTTTACAGGGAAGGCAGAGGTGTCAGCAGCGCGCTGGAGAGCAGCTTCAATCACACCGTAATTACTGCCAAGGAGGTGGGGGAGGCGAGGAAGGAGGATGAGGAGCTGGGGTGGTGGAGGGGGAGACCGGACCAAGGAGGAAGCGGTGGGGACCACACAGCTGCTGCGGCTTCAATTCTCATCTGTTCCCGGGGCTGCCGCCTTAGCCCGCGCGGAGCAATTTGGCAGAATTGAGTGGGGTCTGCCAAGCCAGCCGGGGGTCGGGGTGGGGGTTAGGCCACCTGGACCAGAGGCCCTGGCCCTTGGGAAAGCAGATCCAGAGGGAGGGATTTGGAAAGGCCGGGGTGAGGGAGGCTGGCTGGAACCCAAGGGCTCCCCTCTTAGGTACCAGGGCCAAGCTGGAGGTGGTTGCCATGGTGATGGGAGGCAAGTCAGGGTGGTCCTTTAGCCATCCTCTGTGCTCCTGGTGCCCAGGGGGCCTGACCTGGCAATCAAGGTAGATCTCCAAGGCTGGGCGCCCCAGGCCTCTGGCACTGAGAGCCCCCTGCTGCACAGGTCTCCCTATACTCTCCATCTGGAATGTTCCATCTGAGCAGAGTCTCTGGGAGGGCTGGCCAGGTGGGCAGGCAGGTTGGTGGGGGGTTGGCAGGCAACCCTGCTTCCTCCTTGGCCAGAAAGAGGAGTGAGGAGGAAGTGAGACAGGATGGGGGAGCAGGGGAGGGCGGAGGAAGGAGGGAAGTGGGGAGCCAGGAGAGGGAGGAGGATGGAAGGAGGGGGCAGAGAGCAGGGCAGGGGAGAGCAGAGGGGCAGGGCTGGGAGCAGGGAGAAGGTGAGCCCAAGGACAGGCTGCAGGCCTGGCTTCCCCCTGCCCGCCCCCCTTCTCCTCCCCACTGATTTCATTTACTTCACTTAATTAGCCCCCCTCCGGAGTTAAAGAGATAATGTGATAATGACGATGTGAACAGCCACAATACAGCAACGCCACTCCATCTGCAGCTTCCTCAGCCCTCTGTCCCTGACCCCGTGGCCACCCAGACCCCGGGTCCTGCTGCTGCCCAACTCCTCCAACTCCCCCTCCCCCGAGAAAAACAAGCCCTTAACGAACTTCAATTATAAGCTTTGTAAAATCAATACAAATGACATTTTTCCCCCTGTACACTGAGATACGGACAATAGCGTCTCCCTGCTCTGCCCTTGGTGTAATTGACAATTAACAGCATCTCCCGTTACTGTACACTTAATAAACACCATCGTGGGGGAATCCACAACACCCTAATTTATTGTCTCCACTCTGGCTTTCTCACAGAGAAATATTTGGAGTGGAGAAATAAAAGCAGGATACCACCCTAAAACCACCAAGTAAGAAAATAGACAAGTTAGAACTTCTGGAGGGAAATGATAAGATCCTCTAATCTGGCCCTTTCTTTGAAGGCTGGAGTTTCAGAGAGGGAAAGCAACTTGCCTACGGTCACACAGCAGCTTCTTGGAGTCAGAATCCTGATTTCCTTGCTCAAAAGACTATACAACTCTTGGACGAAGTTCTGTGCTTTTACAGACAGTCCCCCAGAGGTACCCACAACACCTGGGCAGAGTAAGGACTAAGCTCCAGGGACCTTTTTCCTCTGTGGGTGATAAGGAGCCCAGGGGGTGGGGACAAACTGTTTCGCTCACAGCTCTGCCCTTCTGGAGGATGTTCTGGGATAAAGGCTCGGGGAGGCTAAGATGATGATGGAGTCTAGATCAGAACTTAGATCTGGCACCAAAACCTTGACCCTCCATGCCAGCTCTTCCACATGCTCCCCCGGCCCACCCAGGGCTCGGCCCCCATCAGACCCAACCCACTACCCAACAGGCCACCTGGGGCGCCTCCGGCCCCCTCCAACTCCCTCCTAGAAGGCTCCCGCTCCATGCTCTCCACTCCACATTCAACCCACTGAAGCCTCTTTTGCTGCCTCCTCCAGGATGACTTTCCAGCACGGTGCAGTCCAGGCCTTCATCTGTCCTGACCTCCCACCCATCAGTGACCTCCTTATCTTCCCAGCAAGGGGAGATAATTAATCTTCAGCACAGGCAAAAATCCTGATCGTAACAATCCTGATGAATTTGCAGTGCCTGGCAGCACCCCAGAGCCTATCTGGAGTCAGCAGGACGATGCCACGATGCCACAATCGATTAATGATGTCTGCCACGGGAATGGGATGGGCATGACAATAGGTATTATACTGAACACCCCTGAGCTGCACACTGACCACTCCCAGAGGGACTGGGCTGCATTTGTGCTGACCCTGGGGAACGACTGCCCTTTTGGGGACCCCTCCGCTGTGCTATTAGCCCTCCTCCCCATGCCTGCCTGGTCCTGCCACCCAGGGGCCTGGGACAAGGAGCAACCCCTCCTGGACCCATATTTTCCCCATCTGGCCTCTGGTTCCCCAAGGTCCTGCCCGCTCTGCCTTGGAGGAGGCGCACTGTGCTGACTGCCAAGGGCAGGTGGAGACAATGGGACATTTAATCAGATGTTAAATAGGTAAGAGACAAAGGTGAGCCCAGATAAAAGGGAGAAGCTAATTAGTAACATTGTTCTCCACAAGGCCTTCCCAAGAGAGTTTCAATTAGGCTGCTTCTCCTGGGTAGGAAAAACCAGGGAAAGAGGCAAAGAGGCTCCACCCCGCCCTCTTCCCACACCTTCTGAGATAAATGCAAACAGGTCAGAGCCAGAAGAACCCCACTCCCACCCCCAGGCTTGCCACATTACACTGGGGGAAACTGAAGCCTAGACATCAGTCCAAGGTCATTGGGCAAGGCAGGGCAAACTTGGGATGAGAGCTCCAGCCATGTCTCCTCCCAGGCCAGCCCCTTTCCTAACAGCTGAAATATGGCCCTCTGCTCTCTTTAGGATCTTGGTTAAAATGTCCCAAAGGAGCCGGGCATGGTGGTGCATACCTGTAATCCCAGCACTTGGGAGGCTAAGACAGGAAGATAACAGGTTCGAGACCAGCCTCCCCATACTAGGGAGACTCTGTTTCAAAAATAAAAAAATAAAAGCCGGGCGTGGTGGCGCACGCTTGTAATCCCAGTACTTGGGAGGCTGAGACCGGAGGATCCGGGTTCGCGGCCAGCCTCAGCTACTTAGTGAGGCCCTCCGCAACCTAGTGAGACCCTGTTTCGAAATAAAGAATAAAAAATAGGGCTGGGGGTGTAGCTCGGAGGTAAAATGCACCTGAGTTCAATGCCCAGTACTGCAAAAAAAAAAAAAAAGTTAAAAATAAAAAGGGCTGGGGGTGTAGCTGGGAAGTAGAAGCCCTTGGGTTCAGTCCCCAGTAACAACAACAACAACAACAACCAAAAAAAAAGGGGGGCCTCCAGGAGACCTTGGCCTGGTTTTGTTCAGTTGTGTAATCTTTTCAAATTAACCTTAGGCACAGCGATTGGAACACCTCCCCCAAAACACCACCAGCATTAAAAAATTCATGTGCCCAATTCAGGGGCTCCGAATTGCAGAGACCCTCAGGGGCCTGACACCCCCTTGCTGGATGGATAGGGAAACTGAGGCCTGGAGGGGGGTATGGCCAATGACATGGCAAGTGACTGACAGAGGGAATCACGGGCTGCGGCTACTTGGACACAGAGGAACCTGCTCGGGGACGGCTGTCCTCCTTCCAGGGCCCAGCAGGGGCTGACACCAGCCGGGCAGCGTAAAGGCCAGCCAAGATGGCAGCCATTCCACACGGGGTGGAGCCCCACTGTCCAGGAGAAAGGGCTCCCTCCAGGCTGGGCCCGCTGCAGGGACAGGCCGCCGTCCTGGCTGGCTCACAGCGCCCACCCCTGGCAGGACGCGGCCCCGCCGGCCTGGTGTGCGCCATGCAGTCTTAATGACCACGAAATCGGCCCTGCACGGTCGGCCTCCAAACCTGGCCGACCCGCCCGTGACACAAGACAGCCTGACCTCCTGGCCTGGCCCTGGCCGCCCCTCGCCAGGCCTCTCCCGGACCCTAGGAACAGCGCCTCTCCTAATACCCCCAAGGGCCATTATGCCCCCTTCAGCAGAAAGAAACCGCGGTTGTGTGACACGAGAGGACTTTACCTTCCCAAGGCCATCCATGTGGCATGGGACGGGGGACTCGGGGCCTCTGGTGTGCCTGGTGTCGAGGCACGTCCCCAGGCGCCTTGCCCACTCACCTCGGGACTTCATCCCAATGAAGCGGTTCTCCACGATGTCGATGCGGCCCACACCGTGCTTGCCCCTGTGGGAGGGAGGGACAGGTGACTCAAGATTCAGATTCAAGGATTGGGGCCAGGTGCCACCCACCAAGCTCGGCTCTGGGCCGCGGACCCCCACCTCAGAGCCACAGGCAGGGCACGAGGCTCCATCTCATCCTCCATGACTCAGGACATCTGAGCCAGGGCACCTGGTCCACATGCCCCTTGTACAGGTGGGTAAACTGAGGCCCAGAGAGAGAGAGAGAGGGATTGCCTGGTTCATTCTTTTTTTTTTTTTTTGTGGTACTGGGGATTGAACCCAGGGGCATTCTACCTCTGAGCTACACCCCCAGCCCTATTTTATTTTTTATTTTGAAACAGGGTCTCACTAAGTTGCCGAGGGCCTCACTAAGTTGCTGAGGCTGGCCATGAACTTGAGATCCTCCTGTCTCAGCCTTCCAAGTATTGGGATTACATGCGTGTGCCACCATGCCCGGCTTGCCTGGGCCATTCTGAGTTCCACGTGCTTCTTCTGTTATTTCTGTCCCGGGGTCGGCCAGGCCCCAGCCCTCTCCACAGTCTTCTCTCCTTCTACTCTGGCCCCTAACACAGTGGAGGGCCTAGAGCCCCGGCGTGGCCGACCTGGGCGGCAGCCCGGTCATCTTCATAGGCTAAGGGGTTTAGGTAGGGACTGCGGGGACTCTCTCGGCAAACCCATCTCCTTAATCCAGGAGACTCCATGCCTCTGGGACTCGGACACAGCCCGTCCTCCTCGGCCCTGGACCCCAGCTGTGACCGTCAGCCACAGTGGACAAAGATGGTGGGCCCCGGGAGGCCTGGCAGGCTGTGACACTCACGCGACTTCGTTCAGGTACATGAAGAGCTCCAAGGAGGTCTGGTGGGTGGTACCATCCTTGACGTTGGTCACCTTCACGGGGACCCCTAGGGCAGGAAGAGAGGGCAATGGTCCTCGGAGCTGGCGCTGAGCGGAGGAGCCTGCGCCCGCCACCCCGCCCTCTCCCTCTCCCCGCAACGCCTTAAATACATGTGACAGATATAGAGTCCAAATGACTCCTTCAAAGCCCAGTGCAGGGTGAGGCCCGCTGGGGGGAGAGAAGGGGGCGAGAAAGCCCCCCGGAACGAAAGGACAAATGCAATAAAAAATGCTCTCCCCCACCCTCCCATTCTCTCTGCCCCCTTTGCATTTAGGGTCTGTGAAACTGGAACCAGGCCCTGAACTAATTGAATTTCACGCTCCACCATTGTCTTACGCAGGGAGGACCTTCTGTCCCACCAGTTGCCCGGGGCCGCCTGGCCGAGGTGCAGCCCAGCTCCGGCGTGCCCGCGCACGCGCACACACGCATACGTCTGTCAGGCGGACCCCGCGCCCCGACCCTGCACCCCAGACCCTCCCGCAGCCATCTGATTGATGGGGGTGAGCTGGTGCCCGCTCTGGCAGGCGGGGTGTCGGAGGCGCGGCCGGGAATCCTGAGAAGCGGGGTCTGGGGTGGCAGGAGGCTCTGCCGCTGGACGGGCTGGTCGAGGGGGGTGGCGGTGGCGGGAGGGGGCGGTGGGTGGGTTCGGGGTTGACTTTGAATAGCGAGGGCACTTTCTCGAGCGGTGTGAAATGAGCAATAAATGTATGAGGGGCTAACAAGAGAGCTGTAACAGTGACAAAGAAAAGCTGTTCAAAGTTGGCGCTAATCCCCCACCCATCTGCCCGGCTCATTACCATGTAGCCAGCCATCGGGTGCCAATCAGGCCTCAATAGGGCCTTTCGACTCTTTATTAGCCAGGCGCCGCTCGGAGGGGCTCCGCTGAAGGCGCTGTCAGCTCCGCCATTCTTAACCCCCATTTCCAGGGGTTTTATAACTTGGTTGTAAATTGCTATTAAATGTAAGTCGGCCCAATAATGAACCTTAAGCCCCTCTCGCCACCCCCCGCCTCTCCCCTCTCCCTTTCTCTCCCTCCCCGGTCCTATTATGGGCCTTCGCTGGGGCCGTGGATGGGGCCTGCCCGGGAGAAGAGGTGACATTGTTGGGGCTGCCGCTGGAGAAAGCCTCTTAGCCTTGAAAATAGTTAATAATTAGATTAAAACTTCAAATAAATTAACTAGAGAGTGAATGGGGACTCCCTTTCTTTCTACTTCTTCCAGACAGTCCCCAAATCATTATAATGGATCACATTTCTTCTCCAGCTCTGCCCACGGGGATGCCCTGAGCCTCCGGGATGGGCTGCTAGAGCCTGGTGCCCGGCAGGACCGCCCTCCCTTGCTGTTTTCTGAGGCTCCCCGGGGGCCCTGCCCAGGAAGCAGGAGGTGCTGCTTGGTCTATCCCACCATCTTCTCAGGGAAGATGCTCAGAGGAGGCCCCACGCCTGCAAGCCAGGCCTGGGCTGGACAGAGCAGGTATGAGATGGACCTGGGGCTCCAGTGACCTTTGGGCCCCACCCAGTACTCTTTGGCCTTGGGATGGGGGGAGGGCATGAAACTCAAGGGTTTGAACAGCTGCGGGGGAGCGAGAGGGCGCCCAGCAGCTTGGCCCGAAAGAGGTGGTTCAGTAAAGTACCACAGGCTGAGGCCCTGCTGCACGGGCAGCCTCGCTCAGCACCCCTGCGCATCCCATCTGCGGCCTGCGTGATCGGTGAGCCCACCCAAGGCCCAAAGAGGTGCGGCTGCGTGTGAAGGCCACACCAGCAAGGAGATGGGGTCTGAACCTCCACGTTCTCTGCCCTCCTGTTACTTCTCTTGCCTCACCCTGCATATCGGAGGCGCCCTGGGGGAACGCTGACCTTCGGAACCCCCTTTTCTCTGTCCCCTGCTCCAGCCTGGCAGCCGCTCTGTGGCTCAAGAGCAAGCCTCCCTGCCTGGGCCGGGGAGGCCCTCACACCTGCTTTTGGTTCCTCTAGCTCCTGCTCACCATCTCCTCCAGGAAGCCCGCCTGGGCTCTGCAACCTCCTAGACCCCTGAGTCTGGCACGGGGCAAGCCTCGCCTCCCCTGCTTCCCCCAGGGCAAGAGACAACTGCTGCACCCAGCTCGGGGCTGGGCACTCAGGCCAGGCCAGCAGATCTCTTATTGATAGTGGAGAAAAAGAGGGGAGATCAGGACACCCCCCCCCACTGCTAAGGGGGGCCAGAGTGGCAGCGGTTTTGTTTTTTATTTTTGGTACTGGGGATTAAACTCAGAGGCATTCTACCTCTGAGCTACACCCTAGCCCCCCTCCCCCACTTTTTTTCATTTTTGAAACAGAGTCTCACTGAATTGCTGAGGGTCTCACTAAGTAGCTAAGGCTGGACTCAAACCTGCAATCCTCCTGTCTCAGCCTCCCAAGTACTAGGATTATAGGTATGCACCACGACGCCTGGCTCCAGAGTGGCAGCTTTGAGCCCAGCAAGGTTAGGGGGCTGGTACCGGGCAGCTAACGTGGGACTAGCCAATGTTTTACAAGTGGGGTGAGGGAGGCCCCCAGGCCAGCTCCGTCAGATTTGCAACCCTGCTAGTGCTAGTGCCCAGTACTGGGCGCTGTCCATATGGGCCTCATCCAAGCCAGGAAAGAAGCAGGCATGCTTTTACCTCTAGCTTATACATGAGGAGACTGAGGCCTGGGCGAGTCGAGTGACTTCCCCAAAGTCTCCAAGCAGCTGGCGAGTGGCTGCTCAGAGGCGGAAGGTTCTCAGGCCGCCCCGAGTGTGCTGTGTTCTGCCTGAGCCCAGAGGTTTGCAGGAGCCTCACTGTCTAGGGCTGAGGGCTGGGACCTCAAAGGCCCTGGCTCCCAGGAACACAGGAAGGGTACAGAGGGAGGGGAAAGGAGCCGGCCCCGCAGAGGCGACCCCAGGAGCCCCACGGTGGCGGTCACGTACCTTTCTTGAATTCGATCTCCAGGATGTCAGGGGTGTTGGGGGCTTTGGCCGGGTCCTGGGTCTTTGTGTAGAGTCCTGGAGGTGCTTGGTTCTGACAAAGGAGAAAGAGAAAAGAGTGGGTGAACGGAGCCAAGACACCCAGTGCCCGGACACCTGGACCCCACCTCCTGCAGCCTCCGCACCTCTCGCCGGCTCCAAAACTGGGGGCCTCTGGCACTTCCGCCGCTGCCCCCCCTCCCCGGGTCCAGCAGGCTCCCCGGCCCCCAGCCTCGAGCGGGCCCTGCTGCCAGGGGCCCGGGAAACAAAGGGCTCAAGAAATCAGACAATTTTTCCCCTCAACTTGATCTCATCTTTTTCTTCGACGCCCCCACAGCTGGAGGTAGAATAGCAGGAGAGAAACAACTCAGGCAAAAAAAAAAAAAGAAAAAAGAAAAAAAGTGCGACTTTGGAGGAGTGAGGCGCGTCCCACGGGCTTCCCGGGAGCGGCACGCACGCCGGGAATTGGGGTTTATTCCGCGCTGACCGCAAAGCTAATGACTGCGCGTGACCCCAGCAGGTGCTCCGACGAGCCGAGCCGTCCCTGGGGTCCCTGGGGTTAATACTCACAGGGAGAAAAGAGAAGAGCCAAGCAAAACCCATTTGAAAACACATCAACCTTTATGTATATTTGTTCTCGGGCGTGTTGGAAAATGGTCTTCTGCGGAGGCGGAGGGGCTGTGGAGGGACCGCTGGCTGCCTGGGACTCTCTGGAAACTCCCTCCAGTCTCTGGGGGCCCCAGCTCCCCCAGGCTGTGGCTTGGACACTTGCCACTGTGGGGCAGGAAGAGGGGGTCTGACTGCTCAAGCGCTCCCCATGGGCATCCTGTGCCCAGCTGTTGTGTCCACCTGCTGCCGTCCTGGGAACCGCGGTCCCTTAAATCTTTCCCTTTCCCAACCTGGCTCACATTTACTTTCCTTAACCCCAGCTTGGGTGTCCTCGCAGCCGGGTTAAGGTCAAACTCGCCGGGCGTGGTGGCGCACGCTTGTAATCCCAGTACTTTGGGAGGCAGAGACCGGAGGATCCAGGTTCCCGGCCAGCCTCAGCTCTCTCTCTCTCTCTCTCTCTCTCTTTCTCTCTCTCTCTACTTAGTGAGGCCCTCCGCAACTTCGTGACACCCGGTTTCAAAATAAAGTATAAAAAATAGGGCCGGAGGTGTAGCGCGGAGGTAGAACGCCCCTGGTTTCAATCTCCGGTACCACAAAAAAAAAAAAAAGGTCAAACTCATCTACGGAGGAAGAAACAGAGGCCGTACCAGGCAGCACCGGAGTTGCGTGTGTGAGCTCAGGGCGGGAAGCACCCAGTATGTGGTGGGGAACCCAGGGCCCTCAACAGGTATGTGTTGGACTTTAGAGTGGTGTACAACACCCCCAGGTCAGGAGTCAAGGTCTTGGGCGAGAGCCTCAGCTTCCTCATCTGTAAAACGGGGAGATGAGACTTCCTTCAGCTAGCTTATAACTTAAGTGCATAGACTGCTTTTTTTCTTTTCTCTTTTTTTTTTTTTTGCAGTACTGGGGATTGAACCCAGGGGCATTCTACCTCCGAGCTATATCCCCAGCCCTGTTTTTTATTCTTTACTTTGAAACAGGGTCTCGCTAAGTTGCTGAGGCTGGCCGGGAACCTGCGATCTTCCTGTCTCAGCCTCCCAAGTACTGGGATTACAAGTGTGTGCCACCACGCCCGGCTGTTTTTTTTCTTTTAAACTGGGCATGAAAACACACAAGAAAATGGCAAGTAAAGTCTGCATGGTGGTGCATGCCTGTAATCCCAGTATTTGGGAGGCTGAGACAGGAGGATCGCAGGTTCCCGGCCAGCCTCAGCAACTTAGCAAGACCCTGTTTCTAAATAAAATCTAAAAAGGGCTGGGGGTGGAGCCTTAGGTTTGATCCCCCCAAAAATAAAAGAAAATTCCAAGCAAAGCCTGGTGCAAACGGTAACGTACTGTGCAGGTAGAAAAGATACCTGGGAAGCCGGGCGTGGTGGCACACGCTTATAATCCCTGTACCTGGGAGGCTGAAACGGGAGGATCACAGGTTCAAGGACAGCCTCAGCAAGTAGTGAGACTCTCATCAACCTAGTGAGACCCTGTTTCTAAATAAAAATAAAATGGGGCTGGGGGTGTAGTTCAGGGGTAGAATGCCTCTGAGTTCAACCCCCAGTGCCACCAAAAAAAAAGAAAGAAAGAAAAGATACCTAGGGATGGGCCATGTGCCTTCTCCCTGGAAGCGCCCCTCTAGGGAGGGGTCCCAGTGGGGTGCCTTGTGGTCCTCTGCCCGTTGGCTCTACACTAGATCGACTGACCATCCAGTTCCCCCTGAAAGTACTATGTCCGAGGAATCCTCTTCATCCTGGACAAACTGGGATGGCGCATCCTTCCCGCTGTCTCTGCGCTCAGGCCGGGGCCTGTGACGGCACCTTGCCCCACCAAGGGCAGTGACCGGGGGCCTGCCTCTCTGCACCTGCTCCCATTTGTGTGGCAAACACAAGAACCCAGAACCGACCTTAGAGACAGACCCCCGGCCTGACGGCCCCGCGGACCAGAGGGGAGACTAAGGACTAGAGAAGAAGTGGGGTGCCCACATCACACCCTAGAAGCCAGCCCAGGGCTCTTCCCAGCACCCCAGCAGCTGTGGTGGCCTGGCCCATGTCTGGGGTGAGCGTCCTTCGCCACTGGAGGCCTCAGGGCTGGTTAGAGACAAGCTAGACTCCCCCAGCCAATGTCACCCTCAGCCCAGAGGTGAAATGAACGCGGCTGGACCTTGGGGTGGCCACCAGGGCTCCCGGACCCTGGCCCACTTGCCCCGGACCCTCCCTAGGCAGAACTCAAACCAGGTGTCAGCACCCGGGGCTTGGCCCACCGCCCCTGCTCCTGCCTGCCTGCAACCATCTTCAGCTAGGGACTTGCCACCCCGGGCCTGGCCCGCCGCCCCTGCTCCTGCCTGCCTGCGACCATCTTCAGCTAGGGACTTGCCACCTTCTCCTGCCTCACTTCTCAGAAGTGGAGGCCGAGCACGCTTGCATCTGGAAGAAGAGACGAGAAGCCATCGGAGGCGGAAGGAAGCAGGCAAGTTGGAGGCAGCTGTGGGGTGGCCACCTAAGGCCCCCATTAAATAAAATAACTAAATAGAAACGAAATGACATTTGCTTTGCATTCTGAGGTGGCAGGGGCGCCTGCCTTCTTTTTACTCTCCCTCCTAAAAGCCCAGTTCAAATGACAAATCGTTTGTTGCCGAGTATCAATGCCATCTATTTATCCATCCCAGCGGGGGGGCTCACTTCCAATGTCATCTGGGGGGGCGGAGGGAGGGAAGAGAGTGAAGAAAAAGAGACAGAGAGAGAGTGAGTGTTGGGGTGGGGGGGATAGGGCGAAAGAAAGCATGAAACAGGGCCCCCGAGAAGGAGAAATTGGAAGCAAATGGCCCATGAACTAAGCCGTGATGTAGAGCCCTGATCGATGTTGCAAATGGTTTATTCATCCATCAGATATGGCGGCCCGGGCTGAATGAACTCTTTCACTGTGGACCCTATGAAGTTAAAGCAAGTAAATTTCTATCTTTCTTCACATTAGCTGCCTCATTGCCCTTCAATCAGCCCTCATGGAGGCAGAAAATGGCTCAGCCATCTGCCTGCAGACCCTCCTTCCGCAGGTCTCTGGCTTTTTTTTTTGAGGGGGAGGGGCATGGGTTCCCGTAAGCTCCCAGAGCTCCTCCCCGGGGGGGGGGGGGGACAGGGCTGCTCCAGGAAGTCTAGGTCCAGAGCAAGGGTGGGTCCTGGGATTCAGCAAGGAATTTTGGGGGAGCCCCCCCACCCACCCTATGGCCAGGCCAACACAGAGAGGACGACATTGGACCCTGGGTGCCTTCGCCAGGCCCATGACCGTCAGCAAGCATGGTTCCCCTGCACCCACACCCAGCCCAGCCCTCCTGTGGTACTAGGGATCGAACCCAGGGGCATTCTACCTCTGAGCTATACCCCTAGAGCTATTTTATTTTTGAAACAAGGTCTTGCTAAGTTGCTGAGGCTGGCCTTGAACCTGCGATCCTCTTGTCTCAGCCTCCCAAATCCTGGGATTACATGCGTGCACCACCATGCCTGACTTACTTTTTTTTTTTTTGTGGTACCAGGGATTGAACCCAGGGGCATTCTACCTCTGCGCTACACCCCCGGCCCTATTTTTTTATACTTTATTTTGAAACCGGGTCTCACGAAGTTGCAGAGAGCCTCACTAGGTAGAGAGAGAGAGAGAGACAGGGAGAGGGAGGGGGGGAGAGAGAGAGAGAGAGAGAGAGCTGAGGCTGGCCGCGAACCCAGATCCTCCGTTCTCCGCCTCCCAAAGTACTGGGATTACAAGCGTGCGCCACCACGCCTGGCTCTACTTTTTTTATTTTGAAACAAGGTCTTGCTAAGTTGTTGAAAATCTCTCAATAAGTTGCTGAGGCTGGCCTCGAACCTGCAATCCTCCTGTCTCTGCCTCTCAAGGACTGGGATTCTAGGCTTGCGCCACCACACCAGGCTCTGTGTGATGTTAGCTGAGCAGGAGGGCAAGACCCAGCCAGGCACCAGGGCGGTGCTCTGCCTTCTTGCTTTGCGCGCCAGGCATTCAAGGCTCAAGAGGTCGGGCAGCTGACTCGAGATGGACGGCACAGTGATGAGAAGCAGAAGTGGGGCGCATACTCGGTTTTCCTTTCTGCTTCGTACTGACGGGGTGGCAGCATCCTTAATAAAAGATGCTTTGGCCAAGTCTCAGTAGCGCATGCCTGTAATCCCAGTGCTTGGGAGGGCGGGTTGGAGGCCAGCCTTGGCAACTTGGTGAGACCCTTAGCAACTTAATGAGACCCTGTTTCCAATTTTTTTTTTTTTTTTGCGGTACCGGGGATTGAACCCAGGGGCATTCTACCTCCAGGCTACACACCAGCCCTATTATTTTTTTATTCTTTATTTTGAAACAGGGTCTCACTAAGTTGCGGAGGGCCTCATTAAGTAGCTGAGGCTGGCCGCGAACCCAGATCCTCTGGTCTCAGCCTCCCAAGTACTGGGATTACAAGCGTGCGCCACCACGCCCGGCTCCTGTTTCCAATTTAAAAAAAATAGGGCTGGGGTGTGGCTTGGAAGTAGAACACACCTGGGTTCAATCCCCAGTACCAAAAAAAGAAAGACACCCTAGGATTTACTTAGCCATCCACCTCCAGCATTAGACAGGAGGCCCGAGAGGGGACAGAACCGCCACAGTAACAAGGTGTTAACAAGTACCAAGGCCGCGCAGGGTCTCAGCCCCAGTTGAGGGGTGATTTTCCCTCTGGCCCGTTCTGCTCCTCAATCCTGAGGCGTCTATTCTTGGGGTTCCTCCTCTCTGACAGGCTGCTGAGCAGCATGGGGAGGGTTTCCCAGCATGCTCTGGGCCTGGCAGGACACCCTGCCTGGAAGTCGCTCTTTGTGGGCCGGCCTCCCGGGCCCCCCTCGGCGCTGACTGACTGGCTAATTAGAGGTGGCTGGCCTGAGTGTCGTGGGGTCAACAGAGCATGAACTGGAAAAACCTGTGGCCAGCAGGCAGCAGCCCCGCAGGGCCCATCAGCCCCCGGGGGGCAAGGGTGCCGGCGCTCCGGAGTGACGGGCAGGGACCAGGCAGGCTGAGCGGGCAGAGGGCGCCAGCAGCTGGAGTCCTGGGGGAACCACTGCTCTGGGTCTCAGTTTCCTCACCTGTGAAACGAGGGTGCTCACGGCCAGGAGACAGGCAATCAAGGCAGGAAAAGAACCCCCAAGCCAGGTCAGGTGCCAAGACTTGCTGGAATAGTTGTATTACAACCAACACCAGCTGAGTGGAGGGGTCCGGGGCTGCCGGATCAGCAAAGTCAGAGGTCCTGGGCCTGGGGGAGCTACCTGCTCTCTCCTGTCTCAGCCGAGCCCCCCGGCACCCTCCCTCCAGCTGGCCTTCCTGGATCCCCCAGACCCAGCTGCCGGAGCCCCACCATTGCCTCCCTACAACAAACTCACGTCCTCCCTAACGTCAGCCGAGGTCCCCACCCCACGCCCAGAGCAGCTGCCCAGGGGCTGGCTGGAGACATTCCCCCGGGGACAGAGAGATTTTTCTCTTCCCATGATAGATTTCGCCCTGCCCCCCACCTCCCATGGTGGGGGAGGGGAGACACAACACACCCCCAGGGAGAGACACCCTAAACTTTAAACAGAGCTGAAGGCCCAGCCTGGCCTGCCTTGGAGTCTGAGGATCAGGGTGGCCAGGGCCGGTGCGGAACAGAGACCCAGACAAATGTGTCCGGGCTGGTGGGCACAGGCTGGGCCCTCCCACGAGCTCGCGTCTCATCTGCCTAATTACTTCTTTATTGTCTCACAATCGCACCCTCTCTCTCCATGCCGCCCTGAAATATTTCCTTCCCCTATTCATCCTGGCAGCAATTAGAAAAAGACACCAGGGGAGGGGGGTCTTCAGTCGCAGCATGGAGAGAGAGGGCAGACAGACCGAGCTGGTGGGGCTCAGCTCCAGCCCCACGCCCGGCCCCCCGTGAAATTTCAAATTAGGCTACAAATACATCAGACAGCATCGGCACGGAGCAGCTACCACCAGAGGCGGCTGGCTCCGAGGAATAGGCGATTACCTTGGGGTTCTCCAGGATTCCAGCCTCGTAGCTGTGGGGGGAGACGGAAGACAGGGCTGAGCTGGAAAGGGACACGCCAGCCACGCACCCCCCCGACCACCCTCCCATTGTGGGCCCACAAGTCTTGTCTGTCTTTTTCTCTCTGCCAAAGCACCTGCTGCCAGCCCTGCCTGGAACATTCTGGGTCCACCCCAGTTGGCTGTGGAAGCTGCGTTTCCTTGTCTTTGGGGTGCCGTTCCAGGGCTCCACACATGGGGGCGCTGCTCTCAGCACTTTGGTTCGCAGTTCCCTCTGCCTTCCATACTCTTTTCCACTGTGCCCGGCCAGGCCCTCTTCATCTAGGAGGCTTGAACTGCCACTTCCTCAGAGAAGTCCTCCCCCATGCCCCAGACAAGGCCAGGTCCCCATCTGCGCCCCTCCCCAGGGTGACGCGGGGCAGAAATGCAGCCAGAGAGCTGGGGGCGCCGGGCTCCACTGGGGCAGGGGCGCTCTCACCTGATATGCATGAGGTTCTCGTCCATGCTCCACGGGCTCTTGGGGGTGACGGGGATGGGGATCCCGTGTTGCTGCGGGTAAGAGACCACAGAGGGCAGGTGTGAGGCGGCTGGAAGTGGACGCCAGGGCCAGGCCCACCGGCCTTGCTTTCCTGAGCCACCTCCCGGCCCCCTTCACATCCCTGGGGATCCTCGAGGAGAGACGGCCCCATGGCTGGACCTGCCAGCACGAACGACAAGACAGCGTGTTTGAGATGTTGTGGAGTGGATGCTGACCTTGGAGTTTCCTTCTAGAAGATTCTGTGAGTCCATCTTCCGAGGGCCCCTGAAGCACTTGGTGCCAAGTTGAGGTTCTCCCAGCACCAGCTCACTGACCCCACTACAACCCTATGAGTGGGGGTCTAGAATGGCCTGAATTCCCACCTGTTCCCATAGTCCACAGTGTTTAACATGGACCCAGCAAAAGGAGGGACACCCACAAGCCCGCCCGGCTCTTGGCACTCATTGACAAGACGGGGCGCAGCAGCTTCCGGGGCCCCCACTCTCCGAGTCTGGAGCGATAGCCACGTCCCTCGCTTTGCAGACCCTAAGAGGGAACAGCCCAGGAAGACCCCACACCCTGACCCGAGTCGGTTCTGGTGGTGTTTTGCTCCCCAAATGGTCTAGTCATCCTTATAGGAGGCCCCCCACACCCTGGGCTAGACAGCTGCTGGCCGCCACTGGGAAGGCCAACCTGGCTCAGCGCTTGGGGGAGAAGCGAGGCTGGCTGCCCTGCCGCCCTCGCACACACCTGCCTGCAGCCCGCACGGCTCTCCTGCGCCTCATGCGCACAGCGCAGGGAGTGGCCCAGGCCGGTGGCCCCTGAGCCAGGGAGAGGGGTGCTCTGCCCCCCAGGCCCCGGGCAGCACCTGGGGCCCAGTGATCTCAGTGGAACCACGGCCAGAGCAGCCCCCGGGCTCAGCATCCCTGGGCCATCTCTGCTGTCAGTGCTATGACTAAGATTCTAGAACTCTCCTCCAGGGAGCTGCTGTTTCCTTCAGGCCACTTTAAACTTAAAATGAAGCAAAAAACAAACAAACAAACAAAAAACCAAAGTAAGCACCCCCCCCCCGTTTTGCTTTTAGCTTTACCAGGAAACAGACTTAAAATAGACCACAACCTACCCCCGAGTTTTAAACAGGCAAGTGAGGTTCCAGGCTGCTCAATGTTGGGGGGAGGCATGTGTCCCCCCAATCTGCCTAGAATCAAATGGGCACTTGCCCTGTGCTCTCTCCGGGTGCAGCTGCAGTGTGGGGACCAGGGCCTGTGTGTGCAGGACGCGCTGGCTGCCCCGGCAGGGACGTGCTGCTGGCCTGCTGGGCGCTGTCCTCTCGCCCCATCGCTGGGGGCTGGGCCTTTGTTTTGGGGTGGTGCGGGACCCCTGGCCCTCTCTTTCCCACTGGGCCTCTATCAAGGAGTGAGGAGAGAAGGAAGGGAAGGGATGGGGGTGGGGAGACAGGCGGTCCCAACTCAGCAGAGACCCAGAGGCCAGCCACGGCGACACCCCCTAGACCCAGGAGATTTTTATTTCTGGATCCTTTCTGTCCTGCAGTCCAACCCCCACCCCAAATCTCTCATGGTAGCTGAGGATGGAAAACAGAGCCACTTTCAACGTGGGGACAGGAGGGGCTCTTCCAGGGTCGCACCCCACACTCTGCCTTTTTACTACTTTAAAGTAATTACAAGCAGGGCGTGGTGGCGCACGCTTGTAATCCCAGTACTTGGGAGGCGGAGACGGGAGGATCCGGGTTCGCCGCCAGCCTCAGCTACTTATTGAGGCCTCCGCAACTTCGTGAGACCCAGTTTCAAAATAAAGTACAAAAAATTGGGCCGGGGGTGTAGCTCGGAGGTAGAACGCCCCTGGGTTCAATCCCCGGTTCCGCAAAAAAAAATAGATAAATAAATAAGTAATTACGAGAGTGATGAGGTTTGGCTGGCTCTGAGCGTTTCTCCCCTGGATGATGGATTTGGGGGAGATGGAGGGAGACGCAAACGCGAGTTTTCTCCAGTCCACAGAGCACCTTTGGCTGTTTGTGGGTCTTGAAAGCTGAGATTTTCAAAGCCCTGTTGATTTCGTCTCATCTGTCTTGGACCCTGCCTGGCTGAGTTTTGGACAAAGCCGAGTGGCCGCTCAGTTATTCCGGAGTTTTCCTGGGTGGCTCCGTCTCCCTTCTAGCGTGCGCTTGGAGGCCCCAGCTCCCAGAGATTCTGAAACCAGCTCATCTCTCCCCCGCCAACTTTTCCTGTTCAAAAGGTTGTCCAGGATGGAAGCTAAGCTAAGTGTCTTCTCCCCAAAATCTGGGAAGGGGGGCTTGTAGCGGAACAGAGGGCACCGTACGGGTCGGCCCTGCCTTTCCTCCTACCATGGCTCAAGGCCTGAGCGTGGCGAGGTGCGGGGTTGCAATTCATTATTCTTAAAGACGAGACGTGCTTCATATTCTATATCATCAGGAGACGGGGAGGGGGGGAGCCCTCACTAACCTCCGTTCTCTTAATAGCGCCGCTATTTGATGATTTGTTTGGCAACATATGGGTTTACTCTTGTAAACTCCCCTCTTAATAATAAAACAACAGATGGTGGAGGAGGTCTTTCCTCCCAGCGCTCCAGGTCTTAATGGGATGCTGGCGGCAGGGGCTGGGCTGTGCAGCCCCGCCGCGTCCCCTACCACGCGGCACCTTGGCTGCAGCTAGCGCGCACAGCCAGCCCTGGCGACTGCTATTTAAAAACCTGAGCAATTTTCTGGTGTGTGCACCAAGTGGCTTTTCCCCCAGTCTGATTGATTGAGGCTGTTTGTCAAGGGCTGCCATCGAGTCGCTAAAAAGAAAGGTGCCCTGGGGAGAGGCTAAGGATCTTGATGCAAAACTTCTAATATGTTTTATTGCAACTTGTACTTCAAAAAGGGCTGGCGTCACAAAAGCCTTTGTCTGCCACTGCCCCTCGGAGGCCTACCAGGTCCTGGGAGAGTGCTAGGGGCAATTAGCAGCCAGGTAATTGAGGTGCACACAGCGGCCTCTTGCTCAGACACCCCCCCAGCTGTCCCCTGAGGGACCCACCCACACCCCCACACTGAGTGACACATACTGCAGAGTTGGTGAGGAGGGCTCTGGTCTCCCTGGGAACACGAGAGTGCCTGATGGACCAATGATGCCCCTCTGAGATGCCCACCCAGGAAATGGACACGGCGCATGCCTCTGTGGGGCGGGCCCAGGGGACAGGTGCTGCCGGCGGGGTGCGGTGCAGCTGAGGCAGAGTCGATTCCTCATTCCATGGGGACTGGTGTTGGCCTAGGCCGCTGGCCTGCAGGGCCCTTGCACAGGGAGGTGCCCGGGGGCGGCAGGCAAAAGCCAGGGCCGAGGGCGGAGCTCTATTCTTACCTTGGCATAGTCCATAAGGTCGTTGCGGCCCTTGAACCGGTTGTAGAACTCGGGCATCCTCCAGGGGGCGATGACCTGGACACCGGACGAGGGGTCAGGACGGGGGAGCCAGGCCCGAGCCACCTGCTGGCTTCTCCCGGCCCTCACGTGGCAGAGCTGGCTTTCCTGGGAAGGGCCCATGGCTCTCTGTGTCCCCACAGAGGATGCAGTCCGTGGAGGTGGGCAGGGAGACACTGCTAAGCAGGGTGAGGACGCAGTCCATGGCACTGGGGGCGACTCTAGAGGGGCCTGAGCTCCGCAGCAGAACGGCTGTGTCCCCCCTCTCCTGCCCCAGAGCAGGCTCTGGTCTCCCCCACTAAACCCTGAGGGTCTAAACTAGACTGGCCTCGCGGTACAATGGGCCTTGGAGACTGGGTGCCTCAGAGATGTGACATATGTGGCCCCCACCCTGAGCTGCCCTGGGAGGGGGAGGCAGTGGAGTGGGGGGAGCACAAGCCCCCAGGTGTGCGGGGTTCAGGCGGAGCTGACGTGGTGGCAGGGCTGGGGAAAGAGCTCTGTTCTTAGCCCCCAGCCCTAGCCTGAGCATCCCAGGACCAGGCTCAGCACTGGTGACACCCCAGCCCTGGACCCAGCTCCTGGAGACCAGCCTAGGCCCCCGCCCCAGCCCATCGCAACCCCTGGGCTTGGCCTCTGCAGATAAAGACCCAGAAACCGGGCTTGCTGGCCCCCACGCTGCTGTGGGAACCAGAGAAGCGAGGTGAGGGAGGGGCTTGGTGGCGGCCACTCGCCCACCGTACGTCAGCAGGCAGCTCTGTCGGGGCGGCCCAGCGCCTGGCATGTGGGGTCAAGATGGATCATTAGAGCTCATTACAGCTCACCTCCAGCCACACACAGCCCCAGACAGCTGCCGGCCGGCGACAGGGACAGAGAGATGCACCACAGAAAGGAAAACGGAAACTCCTTAGTGGCATCTGGGGACTGGGGAGGGGGCAGATCTCCCATGCGTTAGCCAAAGTGACCGAAAAAGAGCTCAAATCACTATGTCCTAGCCAAGCGTGGTGGCGCACGCTTGTAACCCCAGTACTTGGGAGGCGGAGACCGGAGGATCCGGGTTCGCGGCCAGCCTCAGCTACGGAGTGAGGCCCTCTGCAACTTCGCGAGACCCGGTTTCAAAGTAAAGGATAAAAAATAGGGCCGGGGGTATGCCCCTGGACTCAATCCCCTGTACCACAAAAAAAAAATAAAAATCACTATGTCCTGAAGGAACAAATGAATGAGAGAGTGGATGGATGGATGGATGGAGAGAGGCCTGGGCCCAAGGTCGGGCAGGGGCAGTAGGAGCAGGCTGGACGCTAGCCACACATGTCCTCACACCTGGTGACATGCCACAGACAGAGGAGGTCGAGTTCCCGAGATCCTGGGGACACTGGTCCCAGGAAAGGGTCCGAAACATGGGGTCAGCCACAGGCAGCTGGGCGGAGCCGGGTGGCCTCCCCAGAGCTGGGAGGGCCCCCAGCAGCCTAGAAGTTGATGGTGTCCAGACAGTGCGGAGGGCCCGGGACCGAAGGATCCACCCAGCACCTGGATGGTACCTCTGGGAACCACAAGTAGCCAGGGAGATGTGGCCACTGCGGATGCCACCCGGTGTCCAGGCACCCCACCACGGAGACCAGTCGACAGCACTGTCTCCGACCCGTGTCCCTCAGGCCCCCCCCGCCCCCCACAGGGCAGAGCAGAGCCTTACCTTAATCTGGGGGGCCAGCGAGTAGCAGGTGAGCTCAAACCGCACCTGGTCGTTCCCCTGGGACACAGAACAGAGGACTGTCAGAGGCCACAGGGCAGGGGACTGGGCTGGGGGAGGCATGGGGACAGGGGCGGCGCTGGTAGAGGGCTCTCTTCTCACGAAGCCACCCCAGCGCTCACGGCCTCCTGCCCTGTTGTACTGCAGGTGTGCAGGGGTGCAGGACGTGCGCCCACGTGCCCAGTGCTGTGTGCGAGTCGTGAATGCCGCGTCTTGTGTGTGCAGGGAGAGTGTACCGTAGCGGGTGCAGGGCGGGCACTGTGGAAGCCTGGCAGGCGGAGTGTATACACACATAGATGTGCAGTGGGGTCACATGTGTGAGGGTGTGCAGGGCGCGCCCTTCTGGGGACATGGCAGGCTGAGGGGAACACACCTGTGCTGTCACACGTGTGCACAGTTCAGGGGCGCATGCGTTGAGTGTGCAGAGGACATCTGGCCCCTTGGGGCTGGAGGCCTGGCCGCCACACCTCCAGGTGTGGGAAACCCGACAGACCCGAGTCCTTCCCCAGGCGTCCCCCACTGAGCTGCCCACACCGCAGCCTCTTCCTGAAGGCACCCCACCTGCCCGCCCCGCCCTGGCACGTTGATCCCTAACGCCCATAGAGCGGGGAATCTGTTTCCCCAACTCTACAGTGTCCAATCAGGGGAGGAGATGGAACCAGGTGACCAAGGAGGACCTTTGGCTTCTCAACTCCTCTCTGCACAGACAGGGAAACTGAGACCCAGAGAGGCAATGGGACTGGCCCGAGGGCACCCTTGCATAGGTCACCCAGCCTGCTCCCTTTGCCGTCAAATGCGGTTGAACCTCCCCAACCCCGGCACTAGGCATTGAACCCAGGGGCGCTCTACCTCAGAGCTACACCCCAGCCCGATTTTGTATTTTATTTGGAAACAGGATCTCACTAAGTTGCCAAGGCTGGCCTTGAACCTGCAATCCTCCTGTCTCAGCCTCCCAAGTACTGGGATTACAGGCGTGCGCCACCCCGCCCAGCCGGGTGGGGGTGCACGCTCTCCCAGACACACCCTGGATTACTAAGCACACAGACCAGGACGGGGAGGAAGAGGGGCGCAGGCGGCCATGGCGCCGGCTGAGGGGAGATGGCCACGCGCCGCCTGCCTCGCCGCTGAGCCCAGGGAGGCTTAAGCGCTGTGGAAATAACAGAGGGACCTTTCGCCTACTGTGAAAACTGCACGGCGCAGCGAGGCCGCGGCGGGAATAACATGTTATTTTCCAGAGCCTTGTCAGGCGACGTGAAATCCAGCTTCCAGCCCCTCTCTGCAGAGCCAGGGCGCTGTGTGGAGCTGCGGCGGCTCCCCTCGACACGCCAGACCCCGAGCTGTGCCCCCCGCCAGCCCTCCCACCTCCACTCAGTCTCCAGTGTGCACCTACTGTGTGCTGTCACACAGGCAGACCAAGGGGACTTTTTTTTTCTTCCTTTTTTTGTGGTGTTGGGGATTGGACCCAGAGACACTCTGCTTCTGAGCTATGCTCCCAGCCCTATTTTATTTATTTTTGAAACAGGGTCTCACTAAATTGCCGAGGCTGGCCATGACCCTGTGATCCTCCTGTCTCAGCCTCCCAAGCAGTGGGATTACAGGTGCACGCCACCATGCCTGGTTACCAGTGAGACTTTGAACTTCATTTTACAGATAAGAAGAATGAGGGCCAGAGAGGTGGAGCCAGTTGCCCAGGGTCACACAGCAAATGTACCCCTCCTAATAATTCACGCACACGTGACTGGTCTGGTTCTGTACATGATGAGCCCACTCAATCCTTCCGGCCGCCCCACAAGGCAGGTTCTGTTTGCGTCCCCGTCTGGATGGGGAAGAGGCGAGAGGCAGGTACGAATGCCCAAGGACCATGGCCAGCCCGGATCTTGGAGCAGCGGCAGCCCAGCACAGAGCGGACTCCTTCCTATCTCCCTACGGCTTCATGTTCCCAACACAAAGGCGGCTTGTGCCTTCAGCCAGGCCCGCTGTGCCCGTGTCTGCAGACCCAGACACCACCAGGGGACCCCATCTGTCCCGGAGCCAGAGACCTGCTAAGAAACTAGGAAGCCAAACAAACAGGCTATCTTGGTTCAGTGTCCAGAGCAAGAGCCAGGGGCCCCGTGCGTCCCTCCCAGGGCCCAGCTCCAGGGGACTCCGGCAGTTTCCCGGGGAGGGGAAGCAGCGGGTCACACACCTGCCCACTGCCCATACTGTGCATGCATTTGTACCACCGTGCAGCGCCCGCTGGGACCCGGGGCTGGGGGGTCCCCCATCTGTCCCGGGACAGCCCTACAGATGGTGTCACTTACAGACCTCCCCCCATTCCACCAGAGTGGAGGCTCATATTTCCAGGCCCTTCCTCAAAACTGCAGGGGGCGGGGTCCTCCCAGCATCTGTGCAGGGGCAGGGATCTGGGACCTGGGATGCTCACAGCAGGGCGAGGAAGGGTGGGAAATGGCTCCTTTCCTATCAGGCGCCACCTGGGCCAGGGCTGGAGGGCCGCTGCCTCGTGCCTCGGGGCCTTTACACACGACCCCTGATCTTCCAGCATCACCCTGCCAGGGCTCCTGCTGGGTTAGTGTCCCTAAGTCCCCAGGGCCTCTAGCCAGACCACCCTGTGGCGCCCCCCCGGCGCACAGAGCAAAGAGGGTGCTCGAATATCTGAAGCAGGAGGCTGGGACATCTGGGAGGCTGAGACAAGGACCCCGGAGGACCTGGTTCCCTGCACCCCCAGATCAGGAGTCAGAGATGGGCAAGGCTAGTGCTCAGCTACCCAATAGCTGGAGCCGAGACCAGCCTGCTCAGAGGCCACGAGGGAACCTCTGAGCCCTGCGGTGCCTGCCACGGCTCTGCCACTGCGGCCACATGGCCCCTCGTGCCCCCTCACTTGACCGCCCTCTCGGGACGCCTGCCCCCTGATACACAAGGTCACCGTGCCCACCCCAGCTGGCTAGGAGCCGTGCCCGAGGGCTCAGCCCCCACCGCCCAGGCTCCCCACCTGCACCCCATTCTCAGAAACTGTCTCCAGAGACTAGTGGGGGCTTTCCGGGTGCTGCACATGAGGGGAGACTGAGGCACGGGCGTGCACCTTGCAGGGCCAGGTTGGCATGGGCTCCCTCTGCAGCCCTGATGGCCTTCCCACGGCAGGTCCCTGAGCCCCTGTGATGTTTGACCATCCCTCCTGTGGCCCAAGTGTGGACAGCAGGGACGCCTCCGGGTCCCAAGCAGTCACAGGCGCTGCAGAGAGTGGCTCTTCCCAGAACTGAAGCCTGGCCTGACTCCAGTGGGGAACAGCGGACCCCAGGTGGCGCTGGCCTCCGCAGCCGCTGGCTTCCTCAAACCCTGGCCTCTGCTGCCCCCTGGTGGCCGCATGGTAGCATAGCAGGCTGCTCTCTGGAGCCTAGGAGCTAGTTTATGGGGTCTCTCTCTGGACCCCAGGAGCTGCTCAAACCAGAGCCAGATCCATCCACACACCTACCCACATGCCCTGCCAGCTTGGCCGCTGCTCACTCCTTCTAGATCCCAATCCCCTGGCCTCAGCCTGAATGCTTCCCAGGGCAGGGAGCTCACCACCTGGCTCATTCCATGGGGCAGATGAGCTGGCTGGGGAGCTTGTTAATTCTTTTTGGGGGGAGGGATCGAACCCAGGGGCATTCTACCTCTGAGCTACACTCCCGGCCCTATTTTTTATCCTTTATTTTGAAACCGGGTCTCAGGAAATTACGGAGGGCCTCACTAAGTAGCTGAGGCTGGCCACGAACCCGGATCCTCCAGTCTCCGCCTCCCAAGTACTGGTTTTACAAGTATGCGCCACCACACCCTGCGGGAGCTTGTTAATTCTGTGCTGACTTCTGTTCTCAAGGACCTTCCTCTGCAGCAGATCAGGCCTGATAATTTCAGGACCAGAACCTTCCTACACAGAGCTTTCAAGTGCCCGGCCCCAGGCTGTGAATTACCCCACCCATTGCTCCTGAGCACTCATGAGCAGGGTCCTGTTTTTATCTGTCTTACAGATGAGGAAGCAGGGACTCTGGGGGGTGAGTCACACCACCTGGGGATCCTGGAGTGTAGATCTGAACCCTGCCATGCAGGCCCTAGGCCTCCGATCTCTCTCCTGACTTTGATCTGTCTCCCACACCCTCTGCTACGTGGCTCTGGTGTGGCAGGCGGCACAGAGGTCCCTGCCCAGGACCTTCCCCTCTCCTTGTCTGGTTTTCCAGCATCTTCTCATCCACGACTGGGGTGCTTGAGACCTACGGCCACCGGTGTGTGTACAAGAAATGCCCACTAGTCTCTGTCTTCCGCCATTTGGCCCAGCAATCCTCAGGGGAGTTGCGTGCCATCCCCCATGCAGCCTGGGACCCTCCACACCTCATCTGTCACCCTCAGGCTGCAGCCAAATTCCCTTGAACATGGCCTCGGCCCGGGCCTGACCCTACTGCTCCTCCCACAGCTATAGCCTCTGCTCTGTACTCCCAGAAAAACTGTCCTTCAGGGCCTCTTGTCTCTAGGCCTTTGCATAGGCTGTTCCCTCTGCCTGGCACACTGTTCCCATACCCTGTTATTCATTTGCCTGTTCTCATCCTTCAGGGCCAAGCTCTGTAAGACAGCCCTCCCTCAGCCCTTGCCCGCTGCCCCCACAGCCCCCTGGCCCAGCCCCTCTGGCCACCTTGTCACGCACCCATTCTCCTCTCCCTTGCTCAACACTGTGCCCGTGCCTGCAGGCACCCAGCCCTTACCAGACCCGGGTACACACTGGCTGAAAAGTGTCCAAGAGGAAGAACACGTCCCCGAGCTGTCAAAGACATGGCCATAGTGGGTGGTGGTTTGCAAGGCTGCCCTTATATCATGTCTCCCCCCAAATGATCTTAGCCTCCTGCATCCCTGCACCTCAGGGAGACATGGCCTGCTCCCCCATCACTGCCTCCACCAGCCCAGGCAGGCAAGGTAGTGAGCTCCCCGTCGCTGGGGAGGTTCAGAGCCTGCAGACTGTGGGGCTGTTAAGCAGCCGGTTCCTGTACCAGGTCACTGGCGTGGTGTCCACCAACTGAGAGCTCGTGTCACAAGTCTTTGTAAAATGTCACCTGTCAGCGGGCAACACTGGAGAAGCCTGGTGCTTCAGCACTGCCCTGTGGGGCAGCTGAGGGCTGTCCTACCGCACCCCTGGGGTCCTCCTCAATCTAACTAAGCAGAGACAAGGGCGCGTGGGGATGGGGCAAATTGTGTCCCCTCAAAAAGACAGGTTTGTCCCAGCCCCCAGAACCCCAGAATGTGACCTTACCTGACAGTAAGGGCGTTACAGAGGTAACCAAGTACGATGGGTCGTTAGGGCGGCCCTAACCCAGTGAGACCTGCGTCCTTACAAAAAGGAGAAATATGGACAGAAACAGACACGCAGACAGAACGTGAAGACACAGGGAGAAGAGGCCGTGTGGCAATGGAGTATTAAAGCCAGGCGCTGGGGCGCAGGCCGGTAATCTCAGTACTTGGGAGGCTGAGACAGGAGGATCACAAGTTGGAGGCCAGCCTCAGCAACTTAGCAAGACCCTATTTCAAAATAAAAAAGGGCTGGGGGGTAGAATGCCCCTGGGTTCGACACTCAGTACCAAAAAAAGGGGGGGTTGTCTATGAAACAGGAGCAAGAGCGAAGCTGGGACGGGTCCTTCCCAAACGCCTGCAAAGGATGCAGGACCTTGCGGACACCCCAACTTTGGACTTCAGGCTTCCAGAACTCTGAGGCAACGCATTTCTGTTGTTTAAGCCCCACCCCCTCCTATTTTGTAAATGGAGAAACTGAGGCACAGGGAAGGGAAGGCCCCCCGCAAAGACATGCAGGGAGCCAATGGCAGAGCAGGCATTTGACCCCACCCAGTGACAAGTAAGACTCCAGGTCTGCAAGTCAAGGACTGGCTTCCTCAGCAAGGGCTCAGAACAGCCAGACAGAACTTGCAGCACGCGGAGACAGGGCACGGCCCCTCCTATGGGGGATCTCCTCTCAGGGCACAGCCATCACCCTGGCTCTCACATCCTCCTCCGCCCTCCCTGGCCCCTGCCAGTAGGCCCCTCACCTTTCCCGTGGCGCCGTGGGACACATACTTGGCCCCCTCCCGCTGGGCGATCTCCACCTGCTTGCGGGCGATGCAGGGCCTGGCGAGAGAGGTGCCCAGGAGGTAGCGGTCCTCATACAGCGCGCTGGACTGCACGGCAGGCCAGATGAACTCCTCCACGAACTCCCTGCTGACGTCCTCGATGAACACCTGCGGGAGGGGGCCTGTGAGAGGGAGCCTGGGCAAGGACGGGGTTAAGCTGGATGCAGAGCCCTGGAGCCTCAGAGGGGCAACAAGGATGGCTGATGTCCACAACAGATCACAGCAAGCTGGGCCCTGACTTTTCCCTCTGTGGCTGTTGCATGTATCACGAATCGATTCCAGCATGCAGTACTCTACACTCCATACTACACTCACAGCAGACATTGCTAATCAATCCAGAGATGTCACCCAGCTGAGACTGGCAGTGGCTCCTAAATCCTTCCCAACAAGATGAAACTTAGTTGCCACTTAAGATCTAGAGCAGAACTCTCAACTCAACCAAGGGCTCTTGGCCACAGCTCGAGATTGTTTGGGTCAGGGGATGGGGGAGGGTTTCTGACACGTAGTTGGTAAGGTCTGGGGATGTTGCTAAACGTCACCAGTGCCAGGCTGAGAAACCTGAGGGTCTTGAGGAATGGTTCTCAAGATGGAGACCCAGGGGGTCCCCAGATGCTTTCCTGGAAGCTGCGAGAAACACTCTTTGCAATGATACTGAGATGTCATTTGACCCTTTCACTGTGGTGACATTCACACAGATGGTGCAAAAACAATGCTGGGCCAATTCTAATGTTATATGCAAAAAATTAACATTAAAAACTGCAAACAAGTTGGGTGTGGTGGTGTATACCTGTAATCCCAGTACTTGGGAGACTGAGACAGGAGGATTACAAGTTTGCAGCTAGCCTCAGCTACTTAGTGAGGCCCTCAGCAACTTAGTGAGATCCTGTTTTATTTTTTCAAAAAAAAAAAAAAAAAAGCCAGGCATGGTGGCCCATGCTTGTAATCCCAGTACTTGGGAGGCTGAGACCAGAGGATCCGGGTTCACGGCCAGCCTCAGCTACTTAGGCCTTCCACAACTTAGTGAGACCCTCTTTCAAAATAAAGAATAAAAAATAGGGCTGGGGGTGTAGCTCAGAGGTAGAATGCCCCTGGGTTCAATCCCCAGTACCACAAAAAAGTAAAATAAAATAAATAAAATAAAATAGGGCTAAGAATGTAACTCAGAGGTAGAACACTCCTGGGTTCAATCCCTAGTACCACACATACAAACACAAAAATTGCAAGTAAATAACTAAGAGATGAGAGAGGTTCAGACCAAAAGGATCGAGAATTGTTTCTCTAGAATAATGGAGTCAAGCCAGACCCTGCACCATGCTTGCTCCAGCTTGGGCTGATCCTGCACCCGCATCCCTCCTTTCCCCCTCTTCCTGTCCTCTCAGGGACTTGGGGGACACCAGAGGAGGGATATTCTAATTCCAGGCTGCGGCCAGAGGTGACTTGGGACTGTGGCGTTCGCTGCCCTGTGCATCTTATTTTGACATTCGTCGGGCGCTTACCCTGTGCCCGTCTTTAGGTTCCTGCAGAATGCAGGGCGTCGGTTCTGACCAGGCCGGTGGGATAAGGGGGATGGGCTGGTGACCTTTTCCTCGGGGATCAGCTCAGACGTTCCACTCTGAGTACACGTGAGGAGGGGCCAAGATGGTCCCTGCCACAATATTCAACCACTATGGGGCCTGCCTGCCACACCAGTGGATGCATGATCAGCACAAAAGACTGGAATGTTTTGATCCTATTGAATGGAGGGAAGGGTGGGTGGATGGACAGAGAGAGAAAAGAGGAATGGGTGGGTAGATGGATGGTGAATGATGGTAGAGGGAAGATGGATGTATGGATGGATGGATGGATGGATGGGGGATAGATGGGTAGATAGATGGAGGATGGATGGAGGATGAGTGATGGATGGATAGATGGATGGATGGATGGATATAGATAGATGGATGGATGAACGGATGGATATAGATAGATGGAGGATGGATGGAGGATGATGGATGGATAGATGGATAGAGGGTGAATGATAGATGGATAGATGGATGGAGGATGGATGGATGGATGGATATAGATAGATCGAGGATGGATGGAGGATGACTGATGGATGGATAGATGGATGGATGGATGGATGAAGAATACATAGATGGGTAGATAGATGGAGGATGATGAATGGGTAGATGGATATAGATGAAGGATGGATGGAGGATGGATGGATGGATGGATGGATGTGTAGATGGATGGATGGGTGGATGAATGGATGGATGGATGACTGATGGATGGATAGATGGATGATGGATGGATGGATGGAAGAAGGATAGATGGATGGATGAAGAATACATAGACAGGTAGATATATGGAGGATGATGAATGGATAGATGGATAGATAGATGAAGGATAGATGGATGGAGGATGGATGGATGGATGTGTGGATGGATGGAGGATAGATGAATGGATGGAGGATTGATGGCTGGCTGGCTGGCTGGCTGGATAGATAGATGATGCGTAGATGTTTGTATGAATAGATAGATAAAAGAAGGGTGGGCAGGTGGAGGACATGGGAGGTGGGTGGGGAAGACAGAAGGATGGGGAAGTGGGTGGACGGGTGAGAGCAACCGGGGGAGGGAGGAAGACAATGGTGTCCACACATCTGAATGCAAGACTTGGCCTCACACTCCTAGAAGCAAGAGGACAGATTGGCAGGGACATAGGGAGACATGAGCAGGGATGCAGGGGACAGGAGCAGGGGTCAGGAGAACCCTCAGCCCCCAACCCTGCTCCTGGTTGGTACCTTTTTGGCCCCGAGCTTCAGCGCCTTCTTCCTGGCCTCCTCGAAGTCCTCCTTCTGGCCGATGTTGGCCTGGGGGCAGAGATGGAGGCCCAGTGAGCGGGGACAGAGAGGGAGGTGCCAGAGGGACACCCGCCCAGGTGAGCCTGGACAGGCGGCGTCCGTGCACAGCCACCCTCGGTAGAGGTGGCTCCACTGGACGGCCGAGGCCATGGTGAGGAGAGGACGCAGACCAGGGGTGGGGGCTGAGAAGCCGAGAGCTCACGCCTGGAGCTGGCCAGCTGCGCATGCGTGAAGGACGGGCTGAGCTGCTCCTGGGCTCCCGGGCTGCTGGCATGCAGCTGTCGCTGTCCTTACCTGGTCTAAGACTTCCTCAAACCCATCTCTGTCCTCCTGAGACGCTCTCTGAGCCAGCGCCAAAGCTGCCCTGCAGGAGCGGTGGGCCCTGCTCACCTCCCCGCTCCCTGCCTTCCCGAGCGGCCAGGAGGCGGGAGTCTGTGCTGTCCTGCAGCCTGGGCCCGACCTCTGGCTCCCATCGCCCCGTCTAGACGCCGACTGGACTCTGGCCTGCTGCCCAGGCCCTGGCCTGAATGCTCTCTGAATTCTGTTCACAGACTCTGGAATCTTCTTCCTAGAGTCCAGCTGCAGGTGCTTGCCTGAGGTTACGCTCAGCTTTCAAATCGACCAGGACAAGAAGCACACCTGCGCCCCTGTAGCCACACAACCCCGAGGCTGCGGCAAAGCCCTTCCTCCCCAGCCTCATCTTCCCCACCTGGGCTAGATATGGCGCCTCGACCGCCGCAGTTAACGCCTGTCCACCCAGAGCACCATCCTCACTTCCTGAGAACAGAACCATGTTTTCCTGGGAGGACCCCTTTCCTCAGGGGCGCAGGGGAGCAGATCATGTCTCCTGCTCACTGTAGGATCAGCCTGTGACCCGAGCCTAGCCCCCCAAAGCAGCCAGTGACTGATGCATGGAGGGTCGTGGCTCAGGCCAATCCGAGTACCCTTGGGGCCTCCTGACAAGGCTCTGGGCAGGCTCTCCTTTTCTAGGAGAGCTAAGCTATGATGGCGCCTACCGGCAGCCTTGCCTGCCCTGCAGAGAGGCCAAGAATGTAACCAAGTAAAACTGGGACAGATCCGGATAAGCACCTAGATCCAGCCTTGCCTGAAGCCACCGTGCCCCTGGACTTCTCAAAGCACTGCCTTTTTTTTTTTCTCGTATTAAGTTTGGATTTTTAAAATTTGTAGCCAAGAGTCCTGAACAGCACAGCCATGTAGTGAAAAAGTCAGAGGCTGTGCACGAGCTCATCAGAAGTGGAGCCAGTTTGATTAGCACGACTGGTACAGACCCCGGATGGAGGAGTGGCTTCCGGGACCTCTTACCTACAACCTGGTTGCCTTCTCAGAACTAAGAGGTCCAAGGACCTTTCCCATTCGCGATTCTACAATCTTGGCTGCATTACTGGAGACTGATGGTGGACTCTGGGGAGGGGAGGACCACGTGCCCTTGGGCCCTCTCCAAGCAGCCGGCCAGCAGCAGGACCAAGGTCACTTCTCCGCCCCCTGGTGAGCGCCGTGGGAGGCGGCTCAAGGATATTCACTTTCTGCCCAGCGAGGAGCTGTTTTTGCAGCTCTGGCTCAAGACCGGCTCAGAGAGGGGGCAGCCAGGCCGGGAGGGACGCATGGGAGCAGACAGGGTGGTGGAGGGCGGGCCGGCAGCTGGACACACAGCGGGACACACAGGCAGCGGGGTGCTTTCTCACCAGGTAGGCGATGACATCATAGCCTTGCTCCTTCAGCCACACGAGGATGCAGGAGGTGTCCAGGCCGCCGCTGTAGGCCAGAACCACGGAGCCTTTGCTGGACATGTCTGCAAGGACACGAGGAGCTGAGCACCCCAGGACCGGCCAGCCCCACAAACCGCTCCTCCCGCCCATGGGGCCTGCGGGGAGGAGGAGGGTGGGCCCAGCCCCACCTCAGCCTTAGTGGCCCACGGGGGTGGGAACAGGACACCTTCCTGCATCTGCCCCACCTGGGACTCTGGCCCTACGCATGCCACGCTGGCCCGGGAGTGCAGACAGCAGCTTTTGGGGCTGGTGGGAGCGGCAGCTCGGGGGGCCTGTCCCCACCAGCTGAGGGCGAGCAGTCCTGGACAGAGGCCCAGATATGAAGGGCATGACAGTGAGAGGGGCCCGGCTCTGGCAGCTGACAGGTCCCCACCACAAATGCTCTTTGTCAGCAAGACAGTGTGGGTCAGGCCCTGGGGCCTCGTGGGTCACCCTGAACCCTGCTGCGACCCCATGATGTGGGTGCTGTCATTCCCACCGGGGAGGCAGACAGTGGGGCTCAGAGGGGGGAGCAGTCAGGGTCACCGACTCATGGTTCAAGGTCATAGAGCAAATGTGGGCCTGGCTCCGGAGCCCAGGCTCTTCCCCAGCATGCACTGGGGTCTGCCACCTGCAGGAGGAACAGGAGCCTGCATGCATTGGAATTTTAGGCATGGTGTTCAGAGGGGGGACCCCAAACCACCTCTGCGAATTCAGTTCTGGAAATGCTTGGGAGAGAGGGGCTCAGAGGCCAACTCCCCCAGTGTGCAAGTGGAGAAACTGAGGCCTGGAGAGGAAAGAAGATAGGCAGGGGCAGAACCCACCTCTGTAACGTGGGGTCCTTCCCAGGAGCTGTCCCTCTGCAGGGACACCTCTGCCACCTACCCTATCCCACTCCTCAGCTGCATAGAAGTTTGCAGAAGGCACCATGGTTGCCTCTCCTGACCTTCGCAGCTCTTGTTTCTTCTACCCAGAAGGCTCTCCCCGAACCCCTGGGCTGCACCACGGCCCGCCCTGCCTGCCCGGTACTCACCGTGTAGTGATGGCACCAGGGCAGGTGCTATCATTGTACCTACTTTGTCAAAGAGGAAACCGAGGGTCAGAGAGGCCAGCTCACCTGCCCAGGGTATTACGGTGCCCAGCAGCCTGCACTGACCGCGCCATTTTGTCTGGGTTGGAGCATTTCCCCTGGGGCACATCTGACCGAGGGCAGAGTCGGCCAGGGTCCTTGCCAGATACTACTGGGAATGGTCAAGGACATTCCTCAGGGACCCACGGAGCCCAGCAGGCTCACCACCTGCCGTCTATTGCTACAATACGGCTGTGTGCTGACCTTGCTGCCTGCGCCCGGGGTGCAGAGCCCAAACACCTTCCCTAGCTGCCAAGTCTCGTGCAGGGGTGACTCACGCCCGGGCGGACTTTGGAGCCCGAGCATGTGAAGAAGCAATTCCGGACCCATCCCGCAGGCCCACCCACCAGCCAGCCCCGGGTCCCAAAGGCCCAGGAGGGGAAACCCCTCGAGGAGGAGTGTGGCAGGGCGGTGGTTCCTTTTTTTTTTTGAGGTACCGGGGATTGAACCCAGGGGCGTTCTACCTCCGCGCTACACCCCCGGCCCTATTTTTTATACTTTATTTTGAAACCGGGTCTCACGAAGTTGCGGAGGGCCTCACTAAGTAGAGAGAGACAGAGAGAGCTGAGGCTGGCAGCGAACCCAGATCCTCCGGTCTCCACCTCCCAAAGTACTGGGATTACAAGCGTGCGCCACCACGCCCGGCTAGGGCAGTGGTTCTGAGGTGACTTCATCTTCAACCACCTGCAAGGCCTGTCCTGGACTGCCCCTACTGGTGACTGGCAGGCCCTGACCCCGGAGACAGCAGGCAGTACCCATGGCAACCGCAGCCAGGCAACTGGCCACGGAAGATGGAGGGGAAGAGGGAAGAAGGGGAGGACCAAGAAGTACCTGGGCCTGGAGGTGCGGGTTCCTGCCGTCCGTCCGGAATCTGTCTTCACGGTCTGAACCACTCTGAAAACGCAAAAGCTGCTCAGCTGCCTGGCGCGGCAGCCCGGGTGACCCGAAGCCCTGGCCGGCCCCCACAGCCACCAAGTCCCCGGGAGCAGCTGGCTGAGCGGGGAGACCAAGGAGCCTCAGCGCCACCTGTCCAGCCTCCGGCCTCAGGAGGCGCTGGGGCACGCACGCTCTCCGCCCTTCGTGCTTCTGTGTGTAGGTGCCGCTGGTGTGGCTGGCTGACTGCTGTATCCTGTTGCATATTTTTATTCTTTTTTTACTCTTTTTTTTTTAAATTTTCAACACTGGGGATTAAACCCAGGGGTATTCTACCTCTGAGCTACACCCCAGACCTTTTTATTCTTTATTCTGAAATGGTCTCACTAAATTGCTAAAGGTCTTCCTAAATTGCTGAGACTGGCCTCAAACCTGTGATCCTCCTATTTCAGCCTCCCAAGTACTGACTGGGATGACAGGCAAAGCAGCACCATGCTGGGCTCCGTTGTATATTTTTTCAATAGCTCTATTGGGATGTGATTGACATATACTAAACTGCAAATATTTAAAGCATCCAATTTAGCAAGTTTCAACATGTGTGTATACTCATGAACCTGTCGCCACAATCCAGATGTTAAACACGGCCATCTGATGTTGAGCCCTCGTGTTTGTGGAGATCCCCATTTCAGAGACAGGGAAACTGAGGCTCGGGTAAGGGAACTTGCCCAAGGCCTTGCTTGGCTGGTAAGCAGCAGAGCCAGGACTCAAGCCCCCATCAGCTGGGCTCCGTACCCCGCTGCTTGAAGGTACAAGGCTACCTGTCCCTGGGAGGCTCAGGAAGGAAGGTGGGCAGGGAGAGGTCGGGGAGCCTGGGGTGGAGACAGGAAGAACTGAGGCGGGCCCCAGATTCACCCAGCTCCTAGAGACACCCCTACTTCTCTCCCCTTCCAAAGATACTTGGAGCCAAGATGGGGGCATGGGAGAGGACCTGCACCTGTCCCTCACCCCTGCCCATCCTCTGTGACTCCTCTGTGCCTCTCCCCGTCATAGCACACGGCACACTGAACTCCACGCCCCCCCCCCCGCCCCCAAGCTCTGTGAGACCGGGACTGGCTCCAGATGCAGGGGACAAGTGCTCC
The DNA here is from genome assembly GCA_004027185.1 of Glis glis. Classification (NCBI taxonomy): domain Eukaryota; kingdom Metazoa; phylum Chordata; class Mammalia; order Rodentia; family Gliridae; genus Glis; species Glis glis. Next base: position 55,308 of record PVJS01002193.1, read on the forward strand.
GAATGTCACCGCTCCTCTACTCTGGAGGTCCGCTCCTCTCTGCAACAAGAGGGCCGAGGTCCCCCCAAAGCGTGGGATTCGGTGCGAGCGCTCACCCAGGGCCCAGGCGCCTCCTGCCTGCCAGGCTGCGTGTGAGCAGCCTCAGGTTGAGCTGCGTGAGGAACGTGTGCACCCGCAGAGTTCCCGAGGGTGCACATGCGTGTGCCTGTGCGAGCCTCGGTGTGCCTGGGGGTGTGCATCTCAGAGGGCACGTTGGTGCGCATGAGCATGTGTGCCTGTGGCATGTCTGGGTTTGCACATACATGTGCTTATGCGCATGCATGTGTGTGTGTTTGGGCCTGTGTGAGCATGCACAAACTGGGCAGGTGGGCTGGGACACAAAAATTGTTCCTGTCCCCCCAGCACCTGGTGAAGCAACCCCTCCCCACCCGGCCGCCAAGGTCCCTGGGCTGTGTAAGGAGGCTGCAGCCCGGGGCCTTGATCTGGGGAGGGAAAGACAAGGGAGAAAAGAAAGCAGCCGCAGCACAGTGGGGGCCTCCCCTCTGCAGGCAGAGCCCTGTGGCTAAGCCCTCCAGACCTGGGGTAGGTTGCTTAAGCTCTCTGAGCCTGGCTGCTCATCTGCAGCACGGGGTTGAGAGTGGCCTGTCCCCCACAGGGCGACTATAAGGATTCAGAGGTGCTGGGGAAGGAGCCCAGGGCGGGGCACCAAGCACAGGCCCACTGAACACTGTACCACTGCCACAGTGGACCTCAGGCAAGTTCCTCACCCTCTAGGCCTCAGTTTCCCCATTTGCACAACACCCTAAAAGCCCCCTGGGTTCAGACGCCGGTCTTGCTTCCCCGGGGAGACACCTGACAGATCCTGGCAGAACTCAGGTTCCCCACCCCCAGGGAGGCCCAGGGCAGGTTCCTCCAGCTCCCAGGCACGTGCCCGCTGCCTCCCGGTTCCCAAGGCCAGCGCCGGCAGCCTTTGCCAGAAGAGATGCCTGGGAAGAGGGAGGTGATCTGGTGTCAAGCAGCCTGGCTTTCGCTGGCAAGGTGGGGGCATTCTCTGTGGCCCCGGCCAGAGCCATCTGGCCAGCACCCAGGGGACGCGAGCCAGGCCAGCCTGGGCACTTCCTCTGCTCAGAGGAAAACTCGTGCGGGTCTAAAATGTCAGGGCTGGAGTGGCGACAAGAGCAGAGGCCGTGTTCAGAGTCACACGCGTGTCATTTCCAGGTGCCAGCTGCCACTTCCACCCACTCACAGAGGAGGAGCCTGCGGAGCAACGTGTCCTGGTCTTAGGCCAGTGGCTTCAAGCCCAGGTGACTGCAGACTGCTGGCTTTCCCCTGCACTCCGCCCCGTGCTCCCTGGCCCCTAGGAGACCCCATCCTACCCCCACACTTCCAGAATCTTCCACACAGCAAAAGCCCTAACCACTTACCACTGATCGATCTCGGTGTGCCTCGCACACCACAGCTCAGGACTACCGCTGCGTGATCTGTTCCTCCAAAGCCCTTCCCTGACATCCTAACTCAGCCACGCTTGGCTTGTTATAATTATGTTTAGATTTCACCTGGGCCGCGGACTCTCCCACTTTGAGGTTTCTTGACTCTAGGACTTCAGCTCCTATAGCTAGCCTCACTTGTGTCTGACGGAGCTGGGCTGCAATTCTACAAATTGACCTGATGAGGCGCCCTGTCCTGCTACAGGATCTACCCTAAACTTCACTTGACCTGCCTGGGTCATTTCCAAAAAGTTTTCTTTTTTTTTTTTGCAGTACTGCGAATTGAACCCAAGGGCATTCTACCTCCGAGCTACACCCCCAACCCTATTTTTTATTCTTTATTTTGAAAACAGAGTCTCACTAAGTAGCAGAGGGCCTCACTAAGGAGCAGAGGCTGGCTGCAAACCTGCAATCCTCCTGTCTCAGCCTCCCAAGCACTGGGATTACAAGTGTGCGCCACCACACCCGGTCCAAAAAGTTTTCAATGAAAATACCCCAAGGTAGCAGGCAGGGAGATTAAATAGGTCCACCAGACCCTGGTGAGAGATGTTTAAACCCTGTGCTAGGCGCCAGGCATGGTGACACACACTTGTAATCTCAGGACTTGGGAGGCTGAAACAGGAGGATCGCAGGTTCGTGGCCAGCCTCAACTACTTAGTGAGGCCCTCCACAACTTAGTGAAACACTCTTTCAAAATAAAGAATATGGGGATGTAGCTCAGAGGTAGAATGCCCCTGGGTTCAATCCCCAGAACTGCAAAACAAAAACAAAAACAAAAACAAAACCCTCTGCTAGGAACATTGGGTTATGAAGGAAAGAGCCCACGTGATTCATTCCTTCATTTATTCTACTAACATCAAAGTGCTTATGGGTGCCTGGCCTACCCCCTGTCTGGGGAGGGAGCCAGGGCCTGGAAGATCAGCTTTGCCCAAGCAGAAATCAGAGCATTAGACCCTGAATTCCAGCGAGGAATTCGCTTTCCACATGGGTACCCCGAGGCAAGCCGCTCACCCCAGGGGCCCGGCGCTCAGAGCTCAGGCAGGGCGCTCAGAGCTCAGTGCAGACATTTGGCTGTCCTGGCTGGTCTCCAGGGACCCAGGGCCAAGGGGAATGGTCCATGGGAAAGTGCTGGCTCAGCAGGTGGGTCTGGGCCTGGCTCCACCCCAAGGCTCCTGGGGCACCTGACTTCAGAGCCCAGGGAAGACAGGTGCTGAGCCGGCTGAGAGTGGGGGCCCCCTTCTCCCCTCCCCTGGCTCTGGCCCCAGCACAGGGGCTCAGGAGGTGGGCTGGCCACTCCCTCACCGGGGCCAGCTGCTCTGAGCAGAGCCAGAATTACTCAGTGTGGTGCCAGGGTGGCTCCTCCAGGGACAGCCCTGGGTCCAGCTCCAACCCCAGGCTCCCCTGCTGGGGCTGGAATGTGCAGGAAGGCCTCGGGAAGGGGGCTGGAGGAGGGAGGGCTTTGGAATGGACAGTCCTCCGGGTCCTACCCAGCACAGAAGCTCCCATTTAGTGGAGGCCATGCCCGCCTCTACATGTCCCCATCTCGGCAGGGAGGGCAGGGACCACCCCCTTGCTTCCATTCTGCACTTCCAGGCACAGGCCTCGGGGGTTTCCAGAGCCCTTAGACCAATGCCCCCGTCTTGAAATGTGTCCTGAGCCCCAGCCAGGAGCTGAGCCCTCAGAGAAGCCAGTGGTGAGCTGGGAGGCCCACCCAGGGCCTGACTCCCCTCCCCTCCCCTGGGGAGGGAGGGATCAAAGCCCAGGGCTCTCTTGGTCTACCGCTGGGGAAAAGACAGGTCTGTTCCTGCCCAGATACCTGCAGCCAGGTCTGGAGACTCGGGAGAGACAGCCCATTTCACAGAAGGGAACACTGAGGGCGCCACTGGCCCGCCCCAGGATGGGAGAGGATTTTCCTCCATTTCACAAGAACCTGCCTCCTAGGAGGGCCCAGCTGTCCAGGGGCCAAAGGCAGTAACAGCCCTGAGGGCGGACATTTCCTGCGGAGGGGCCCCTCCCACAGAGCCCAGCCCAGAGCCAGCAGGAAACCCGGCTGGGAGGAGCCCCGCCCTGTGTCTGCGTCCCCTGCAGAGAAGGGGGCCCAGTCACACGCAGGGCCTGGGGTGGATAGTCAGGGGTCCCTGCCCATCTGCTTAGGGTAAACTGAGGCTCAGAGGAAAGCAATACTCAAGTTCCAGAGAGAAAGGGCGGGAGGTGGGGCTGGAACTCAGATTTCATGCGGATTAAAAGAGGTGGAGACAGATGGGGAGTCGGATCGGGCGGTGGGGAATCGGGGGCCCCCACACCCTCCGGACTCCCAAGGTCTCCATCTGGGAGCTGCACGGCACAGGGGAAGCCAGATCCGATAAGGAAAATCTAGAAAGGACCTCGGTTCGCACAGGGAACGAACAACCTGCGCTGCTCCCCCGCCCGGGGACTGGTGCCCCGACCGGGTCCCCCAGGCCCGAGCGCCTGCGTGTGGGCAGCAGGAGCCCCGGCGTCGGCCTCCTTCCCTCCTGCCTGCGAGCCCGGGGGCGCGGTGACTCCGGGGTCCTCCCTGCCCACCCCCGCGGGTGGCCGAGTGCGCGCTGCGTGGGCCGGGGAGGGGGGCCCTAGGCTGGGACGCGGGAGGCGAGAGGGGCCGGGGGTCCTTACCGGGGCCAGGCGGCGGCGGCGGGCGGCGGAGCAGGGTGGGAGAAGCGCGCAACCCGGGTTTTAAGCACGGGGCCGGGGGCAGGGCCGGGGACCGGGACACGTGGGGGCGCGCGCGGCAGGCCACGCCCCCGGGCCGGGCCCCCGCCGGGAGCCTCTCAGGTTCGCCGTCAGCGCGGTGGGCGTGGCCTCGGTGGGCGTGGTCTCGGTGGGCGGGGCCGGCCTCGGCCTCCCTCCTGGCCCCTCCCGGTCCCCGGGCCCGGCCGGGCCCCGCGCCAGCGCAGCCTCCCGGGGGCGCACGGGCGTGGGCGCGCGCGGCGCGGGCCCAGGGCCCCGGCCCGCGAGCTGGTGGCGCCTCGGAAGGCGGCGGTGGCTGGAACCCGCGTAATGGGCGGGGCGATCGCGGCCAGCTAGCGAGAGAATTGCCGCCTGCCACTTGGGAAGCGTTCCAAGCGCTCGGAGGTGCGGGCGGGGATAAAAGTTGCCGAAGCTCCTCGGGCCCGCTTTCATCCGGTGCCCGCGCCCCCCAAGGCCCTCCCTTCCCCCCTACACCAGCCCCCTGAGCCGGAGCCCGCGTGCGGAGGAGAAAACCCGCGTGGACCCGGGTGAAACTGGCACTAAAGGCCCAGGTGGCGTCCCTCAGGCCAGGGGTGACAGTTCTTGGCTGTCTCCCAGAGCGTGGCACCTGGCCCGATCCCCCGGGGCAGCCAGTAAACGGCGTATAAAGACGGGCCAACTGCTGACCCATCTCACAGCAGGGAAGGTTGAGGTTCACGGAGGTGGAGCCTCCGCTTGTAAAATGAGACTGGGAGCTGTGGTGGCCTGGGGCCTTCCGAAGGTTCTGTCTCATCGGAAGTTTCCCAACTTCGTCTGCAAGCCCCAGGCGCCAGGCCCTGCAACCACAGCCCCTGTGACACGGCAGGACCCAGGGTCCCAGCCAAGGCCACAGCCCCGTAGTCAGGACTGGCCGGGGGGCGGGGTCCCTGAGTCTGGGCAGTTGGGAGCTGCAGCCTGACGAGGCTGCTGCCCTGAATCACCATCGGGCTGTGTGCCTTGGTGCAGTGGTGCCCATCCTGAGGCATCCTCTGCTGCCCAGTTACTCCAGCCAGGGCGGGGGACAGCGGCTGTGAGTCCTCTAGGAGGGAAAAGTTATCCCACCAATTTAAAACCATAGCCACAGCTTCAAGACCCCTGGAGCTCCCTGACCCTCTGGCACCCACACCCAGGTTGTGCCCATGATGGTCCAGTTAACCGGGGTGCCCAGAGGTGAACTGAGGCACCTCCTGCGGGAGGCTGTCTGACAGGTCCAGCTCTGGACTTCGTGGGTCCTCTGGCCTGCCACTAGCAGGGAGCAAGCGGGAAGACGCCACAAGAACAGCCAGCAGTGTCTGCCGCCTCCGGGCAGCCACTCCCCACGGGGGCCTCAGTTTCCCGTCAGTAGAGCCTGCCCGGGGAGGGCACATGTTTGCATTGTTTTCCTGGGTTTCCATCTTCCAGACTACCGTATATGAAGCAGCTATTATTGCTACCATCCCCATTGTACAGACAGGAACCTGCAGCACAGAGAGGGTGCTCTTTCCCAAGGCCACACAGCATGTCAGTCACATAGCAGAATTAGAATCCAGTCGCCAAAACCCTGGCCCAAACCCTGTACTAAATTTAGCTGAGGTTGGAGCTGAACCGGTGGAGAAGCTGAGGTCCTAGCCCCAGGGTTACAGACTGCAGGGACCTTTACTCCCTCCTGCAGAAATGGCTTCAGCCCAGGGGACTGTCCCTTCCTGACGCACAGGCACTGGTGACCTGAGGGGCAGTGCGGTCACTCACTCCTGAGAAGGAAACAGGGACCCACGCTGCCATCACGCTGAGCACCAGGGTGGACGGTTGCCCAGCAGCTGTGGGCTGGCCAGGCCTCGATGACCACGTTCCCTGTACCCATCCATCTCCAGGTGGACAGTCAACCCCGCCCCAGTCCTCACCCTGCAGAGCATTTCCAAGGGTCCCCCAGCTGGAGCTGGGCCACCATGACCCTTGACCTTCACCCTGCCCCCCCATACCAGGTCAGGGCTCCTCAAGGTTGTGCCTTCCAGGCAAGTGATCCTAAGTGGTGTCTCTAAGAGCACAGTAGTACCGAGGCCTGGGCAGGTGGGGAAACTGAGGCACTGGGATCTGAGACATTCCTTATCTTTTAAATAGATCCAGGCTGCCCCCTTTCTCTCCACCTCCATCTCCTCCACACTACTCTACCACCTTCTCTGACTCAGACCATTAGAATTTCTTACTCAAATCTTTCTGATTTCCCTGCTTACCTCAGTTTCCCCTCCAACCTTTTCTCCACCCAACAGCTAGAGAGTTCTTAAAAAACACTAATCAGCAGGACATGGTGACACACACCTGTAATCTCAGTACTTGGGAGGCTGAGGCAGGAGGATCACAGGTTGGAGGCCAGCCTCAGCAACTTAGCAAGACCCAGTTTCAAAAAATAAAATAAAATAAAATAGGCCTGGGGGTGTACAGCTCAGAGGTAGAATGCCCCTGTGTTCAATTCTCAGTACTACAAAAACAAACACTAACCAAAGCCAGGTGCAGTGGTGCATGCCTGTCATTCTTGTACTTGGGAGGCAGAGACAGGAGGATCGCAGGTTTGAGCCCAGCTTCCACAACTTAGTGAGCCCCTCAGCAACTTAGCAAGCCCCTCAGCAACTTAGTGAGACCCTGTTTAAAGATAAAAAATAAAAAGGGCTGGGGGTATAGTTATAAGATAGAATGCCCCTTGGGTTCAATCCCCAGTACCAAGCAAACAAAACAACAACAATCAGAATGGATCATAATATCCTTTTTAGTGCTCTTTGATGGATCATTTTCCCCATATCAATTTCAAGTTGTTCTAACGATACTGGTTGAAGACTTTCCTTTCCCTATTGACTTATATAGACACCTTCATTGAAAATAATTAACCATATAAACATGGGTCTGTTTCTAGACTCCCTATCCCATTCCATGTACTTATCTTTATGTCAATACTAGACCATTTTGATTACTGTTGCTTTATAGTAAATAGTGAAATCACATAGTATATAGCCATCAACTTTGATCTTTTGTAAATCAGTTTTTGCTATTCTATGTTCTCTGCATTTCCACATAAATAGCAGAAACAGCTTATTAGCTTATATAAAAAAAACCCACTGGGATTTTGATTAAAGATTGTAATAAATCTATATATCAGCTTGGGGAAAGTGGACATATTAAAAATATTGAATTTTCAATCCATTAACATGGTATATCTTTCTCTATGTGTATAACTTCTTAAATTTCTCCAGCATGAAAAAATACCCAATAATTTATTTCAGACTCTGAATTGCTGTATCCATGAGCAACTGTATTGCTCGTGAAAATTAGGTCAATCAGTAGGAGACTACATCTTGAGACAACCTTCATTTGTTGTAAACTCAGTCTTTAGTTAAAACCAGAGGTGATTCTTTAAGATAGTGGTATATACCCTTGAGTGTCAGAAAGCTGCTCCCTTGATGTGAAATCCCAGGTAAGAACCTTTTAAACATATGCACCCCCAGCACCCAGAGCTGGGGTTTCAGGTCCCTTCAGCTGATGAGGTTCCAAATGGACTGAGGTAGGGTGGGAAATAATATGTAACCCTCCTGGGAAAGGCCTGGGGTCTGTGACATTGGTGTGAACAACCTCTTGGGTTAGAGGAGTTAGAGCTGTTGTGGTTACAGGTGTGGTTGTGCCAGGCCCGACTGAGATGACGGTTTTATTGGACACCTTAGAAGACTTGGCAGGTGGAGGCCTGTCCTTAGGCAAAGGCCCAGGTCTTCCATTCAGAGGAGAGGAAGGCCCGGCATGCTGGGGCATCTTTGAGAGGTGCTGTAAAAGACCTTGGTTTCAACGGAGATGCTGAAAGGCCCATCTTGGCTCAGAGGTCTGAGCCATGTTTTATGGTTTTCAGGGTACAGGTCTTGCCTAACTGTCATCAAATTTACTTCTAAGTATTTAAACTTTTTTTGATGCTATTGCAAATGATATTTTAATTGTTTACGTGTTTGTTGCTAGCATATACAGTTGATTTTTGCATATTGGCTTTGTATTCTGCAACCTGGCTGAATTCACTAATTCTGGTAGGTTTTTGTAAATACCTCAGGATTGTCTATGTAGACAATAATGCTGTCTAGAGTAGAGAGGGCTTTGCTTTTCCCTTTATTATCTTTGTGCCTTCCTTTTTTCTTGCTTTATTGCAATGGCAAGGACACCCAGCACAATGCTGAATAGAGTTTGTGAGAGCAGCTCTCCTTGCCTTGTTCCTGATCACAGGGAAAATCATTCATTCAGTCTTTTGCCATTGAGGGTGATGTTAGGTGTAGTTCTTTCATAGATTGTGTGTGTGTGTGTGTGTGCATGTGCTCATGTGTATGTATATATGTGTTACTGGGGATTGAACCCAGGGGAGTTCTACCTCTGAGCTACACCACCAGCTCTTTTTGTTTTTTTATTTTTAAATAGGGTCTTGCTAGGTTGCTGAGAGTATTGTTAAATTGCTGAGGCTGGCCTTGGACCTATGATCCTCCTGTCTCAGCCTCCCAAGTACTGGGATGACAGGCATGCACCACTGTACCTGGCTCTGATTAGTGTTTTTTGGTTTTGTTTTTGTGTTTTTCTTTTTTCTTAGTGGTAGTGGGGACTGACCCAGGGGAGTTCTACCTCTGAGCTACACTCCCAGCCCTTTTTATTTTTTATTTTGAAACAGGGTCTCCCTTGGTTGCTGAGAGTCTCACTAAGTTGCGGAGGTTGGCCTTGAACCTGTGATCCTCCTGTCTCAGCCTCCCAAGGACTGGGATGACTGTCATGCACCACTGCCTGGGTCTGATTAGTGTTTATTTATTTATTTTTTAGTAGTAGGGGGGATTGAATCCAGGGGCAGTCTACCTCTGAGCTGCACCCCTAGCCCAACTTTATCTTTTATTTTGAAACAGAGTCTTGCTAAGTTGGTCTCATGGAGTCCCCTAGCGAGCTATAGGCCTACATGTAGCCTGTGCACGTAACCGTGGAGAGGCCTCCTCCGGTCCCCTGCCTCTGTCCCCTGTCAACCAAGGAAGGGCCTGAGGGTGTCAACTTCAAGGACCTCACCCATAACCATCTTGTGCTTGGTACTAGAAGCCACTGCCCCGGCTTGGGCAGTGGCCCCAGGAACCGAGAATGACCTCCAGGCTGGAGCGCAGATCGCCACCCCAGCGGGAGGAACACGGAGTCCAATGTGGGATTCTTGGAAATGCTGTATCAGGGAGTTTAATGAGTGACCCGCGGTTGTTTTCCACAGCCCGGCTGGTGCAGAGGAGCCTCTGTGGTCAGTGGCACCAGGGGGCTGGGCGGCTGGACGGGGCCTCCGACAATGACAGCCGAAAAATCGGAAGTAGAACCCCCCTCTGGGTGCCGGCTCTGACTGCAGCGGTGTGGGAGGCACCGCCTCTCCTGGGTGACAGTCGCTGTGGGTAGGGAGAGGGCCGGGGGCGGGTCAGGGCCTGGGTCAAGTCTGGGCGGCCACGGGGCTGCTGCATGGTCTAGGGCGAGTTACTCCTTCCCACCAGCCTGTTTCAGAGCCTCAGATGGAAAAGGAGGTGTGTGGGGGGCAGAAGGGACCCGGATGAATGGCTGAAAGGCTGCTGCATTGCTTCTTCATCCTGGCCCTGGTTCTCCCTCTCCTCATTCCCTGGAGGGGGAGGCAGGGAAGGCAGGTGGTTAGAGCCTCAGGCTCTGGGATCAGAAGGGCCTGGCTGAGTCCTTCTCTCCCAGACTAGGCTGTGTGAGCCTAGACAAGTGGCTTACCTTCTCTGAGACCCCACCCCATTCCCTCATCTGTGAAATGGGGAAAATATTTCTTGCCTCTGGAGGTCTTGGGAGAGTAAAAATAAACTCAATTTCCTAAGACACTGACCCAATAAATGTTAGCTTTATAAACATGAAGGGCCTGGGTAACTGGGGAGAAGCTGGTAGGAGAGATGTGGTAAGAGAGGAGTAGGCACCTTCCCCCCAGCCAGTCCCACCTCTGCTTCGCTCCCGCCCCCAGGGCTGATCTTATCTCTCCTCTTGGGCTGCAAAGTCCCTGACTCCATAAAAAATTAACAGCCCAGCAGAGAGCAGGCCTCAAGTTTGGACCTGTGGCCCCTAAGGTTGCACAAAGAGGGGCGTTCAGCAGGCAGGGTCTGCTCGTAGGTGGGGCCTGGATACATGGGGTTTGGAGGGGCCTGGGAACCCCTCCCCACTGCCTCCCTCCTCCCCCAACCTTTCCTCCGCTCAGCTTGCAATTGCGCCAATAGCGTGGCTTAAAGCAGGGGTCAGCAAACTGGCCTGCACATGCTTTTGTAAAGCCTGAGAACAAACTAACGTTATGTTGTAAGCGGCTGGAAAGAATCAAAAGAAAAATAAGATTTCACAGCGTGTGAAAATGATTTGAACGCGTAAGCCAATGACTTGAAGTGTGCACCAATAAAGTTTTATTGGAACACACCACACCCACTTGCATTTCTGTTGGCAGAGGGAGATTGCAAGTTCTGCAAAGCCAAAAATATTTACTCTCTGGCCCTTTACAGAAGACAGTTGCAGACCCCTGGTTTAAAGGAAACCAGCTTGGAGGTAGAAGTGCCCTGGGGAAGATACCACTGGGGCTCTTGGGCGGGAGTCAAGGGTCCCAGACTAACCGTTGACTAGCGAGCCACCTATCAGTCAGGTGACTGGGTCTCGTCCTCTTCCTGAGCCGCCCTTTCTCCATCTGTAAAATGGTCACAGCTATATCATCTGATTTGTTTGACTATTATAACCAGCACAGTGGGCCCCCTATCTACAGATTCTATATCCCAGTTCATCCCCAACTGGGCCAACCTTGTCCCAGCTGAGGCCTGGGGAGGATTAACTGATACATTGTTGCTTATAGAGAGGAGGAACAGTTACATTGTTGCTTACAGGGGAGGATCATTACATTGTTGCTTCTGAGGGAGGACAAACTATTACCTTGTTGCTTAAAGGAGAGGCTGTTACATTGTTGCTTATGAGGGAGGAATGACTAACCATTACATTGTTGCTTATGGGGAGGACCTTTATATTGTTGCTGATGAGGGAGGACTGACCATTACGTTGCTGCTTATAAGGGAGGATTATGGCACCTTGTTCAACAAGGACCATTACATTGTTGCTCTGAGGGAGGACTCACCATTACATTGCTGCTCATGGGGAGGACTAACCATTACATTGTTGCTCATGGGAAGGCTGTTACATTGCTACTGATGGGGGAAGACTATTACATGTTGTTTATGGGGAGGACTAACCATTACATTGCTGCTTATGGGGGAGGACTGTTACATTGTTGTTTAGGGGAGGACTAACAGTTACACTGTTGCTTATGAGGAGGACTAACTGTTACATTGTTGCTTGTGTGAACTCTGAAGTTAAGGCCAGATCATGGTGTTTGTACTGGACTTGTGGCTGACTTTTCTGTCATTACTCCCTAAACAATTCAGCATAACCACATTTCCATGTATCAGATATTATAAGTAATCTAGAGATGATTTAAAGTGCGTAAGAGGATGTGCACAGGTTGCGTGCAAATATTTCACCATTTTATATAAGGGGCTCCAGAATCCACAGATTTTGGTATTCCACCAGGGTCTCAGAACCCAATCCCAGAGGATACTGGGAGACAAATGTAAATAAATGTAAATAAAAATGTCATGTTGGAGCTAGGTGCACGCCTGTAATCACAGTACTTGGGAGGTTGAGACAGGAGGATCGCAGGTTCAAGGACAGTCTCAGCAAGTAGTGAGACTCTTATCAACCTAGTGAGACCCTGTTTCGAAATAAAAAATAAAAATAAAATAGGGCTGGGAATATAGCTCAGAGGTAGAATGCCCTTGGGTTCAATCCCCAGTACCAAAAAAGTCATGTTGTATACCTTAAATGTCTACAATAAATTTTTTAACTTAATTTTTTTCTGGTACTGGGGATTGAACCCAAAGGCATTCTACCTCTGAGCTACACCCCATCCCTATTTTTTTTTAAATTTTGAAACAGGGTCTTGCTAGGTTGCTGAGGGTCTCTCTAAACTGCTGAGCCTGGCCTCGAACCTGCACTCCTGTCTCAGCCTCCCAAGTACTGGGATTACAGGCATGAGCCACCATGCCAGGCCTTAAACAATTTTTAAAAAATCATTTTCTTTTGCTACCACATATTGCTGTGTAGCACGTTTAATTTCCATTAATTCTCCCCACAGCCCTATGAGGAAAGGGGAGGCCCTCCTGCAATGTTCATATTTCACAGGAAACAGTCCAGAGAGGTGCCTGAGGCCCCCCTACTCATAAGAAGCAGGGTCTGCTGGACTCCTACTCCAGTGCTCTTGAGTTAGAACAGCAAGGTGGTGGGCTCCCTCACAATCCAAGTCCCTCCTTATCAAAGCAAAATAACTGGACAAATAAACCAAGTGGCTTAAAAACAACTGTTTTTATATTACACACACACTGGGTTCAGGAGGACAGTGCCAGGCGTGGGGGGGGGGTTACAGCTGCCGCTGCCTCCCGCAAGGTTTGCCCCCTCCTCAGCGTCCTGGCACCCTGCGTTCCTGGCCAGCCCCCCACCCCGAGTTTGGGGGTGACCCTGGCGGCGCCCGCGGATCCCAGCGCTGCCTGCCGTCTCTGCGACCTAAGGGCAGCCTGGCTGGCGGTGCTGGGGTCAAGGCTGTGCTCGCGGCCCTGTTTGCTGACGGTCTCGCTGACGCACGGGCGGGAGAAGAGGACATTCTGCTTGTCACCGCAGGTGTCACCGGCCAGGGCCACCGTGTCGGGCCAGCAGCCGGCTCCTCCCCGCCCCACCCCGGGGTCCCGCTGGCCCCAGCGCCGCGGCCAGTGACCTCGCCCGCTCAGTAGGGATAGGGCGACACGGCGATGAGCAAGACGTAGAGGCTTTGGTGGCGCGGCGCGGCGGCGCGCACGGTGAGCCGGTACAGGCCGGCGCGGGTGAGCGCGCGGCGGGTGTAGACGGCGCCGTGGCCGGCGCGCAGCGGGCGCAGCGCGAACGGGCTGCGCGGGTCGGGCTCCAGCACGCTGAGCTCCGTGCGGTTGGCGGGCACGCCGGCGTCGGAGAAGGCGGCCAGGCGCGCCACGTCGTGGTGGGCGCGCACGCCCAGGGGCAGCGGCAGCAGCCGGTACTGGAGCGTGGAGGGGCCGCCGGCGCTGCAGTCCCGCGAGCAGCGGCGGAAGCAAGTCCTGCGGGCGCGGAGACACAGCCGGGGCTCCGGGTTGCCATCGGAGGGGCGCCGCCCGCGGGACCTCCCCCAGGACCGTAGCTCTGCCCGTGCGCTGTCCGTCTCCCGCGCCCCACACGCCTTCCTCGCAAGCGCCACTGTTAGCCCATTTTAGGGATCAACCAACTGAGGCCCAAAGGAGTCAGAGATGGGACCCCAGCTAGACCCCCAGCGGACTTCCCGCCCAAGCCCAAGGCAAAACCAGAGCCTCCAGGTGGGCTCCTGACCCCGAGGGCCTCGTGTCTCCCTGGGACCCTATGAGTACCCGTGGCCTCTGTGAATGGCGCGAAGGAGACGTGTCTGAGGCCTGGGGTTTGCCAAGTGTCTCTGGTTTGCGCATCTAGTGTGTGTTGTGTGTGTGGAGTTCGTGTGTGTGGCTGAGTCCCCCGTTCTCCCTGCTCCAGAGCTCCACGTGCACCCGCCCGCATCCTGGTGCGGGGAACACAGGCGAGCTGACCCCTGGCCGGCCGCAGGCAGTGCTGCTATGTGGGCAGCGCCCTGGCCCGGGAGTGCCCACTGGGCGGCCTCCACTGGCCCTGGCGGCTGTGCTGGAGGGGCTGTCCGGCCACACTGGAGCCGGAGCAGAAGCGGCCCAGCGCCTGGAGGATCAGGTGCCCGCTGTCCCTTACACCCCGCCAGCTCAGCCCTTACCCTGGGCTGGAGCCCTGCCGGTAGGTGGCGGGGCAGGGCGTGTCCACACACTGGTAGCTGCCTCGGGTGTTGAAGCACATCTGGCCGGGCCCACACTCGATGGCGTCTTCCTCACACTCGTTGATGTCTGGTGGGGGAGCGTGGCCGAGGGTGGGGGTAGAAGTTGAAGCACAGGAGGCCCGCAGGCCGGCCCAGAGAAACAGGGTGGGGGGTAAGTGGGAGAGAAATGCCTTCAGAGGACCAGCCAGGTGGGCAGTCCCTCTCCCCTTGTCCCCAGACAGTCCGGCCCATGACAGCCCAGCCTGGAGGCCCCCAGCACCTCCCCACGTCCCCAGGGGTTGGGACTTGGCAGGGCATGATGGTGAGTAGGGACTTTCTGAGAGACGGAAGCATCCGGGAACGGGTGCCCGACTTGGGAGTCAGAGGACATTACGACTGCCACCAGCAGCGGTGCCCACCCTCTTCAGATGTCACCCCAGCCATCTGAGGGGCTCCGAGTGAGCCCCGTTCCACCAGGAGGCTGAGGCTCAGAAGAGCTGGGAGTGGCCCACAGGGTTGCCTGCAGTTCCCGCCCGTGGAACCTCTCGGGGCTCCTGTGTGAAATGTGGGCCGCAGCTGGCTTCAGGGCCTGGGGTGGTCACGTAGCCCCTCTGAGCTGAGTCGTGAGGGGGGAGGGAACAGGGAGGCCCCTGCCCACGTCTGCAGGGGGCTGCTCACCCTGGCAGTTCTTCCCGCTGGGGAGGAGGCGGTAGCCGGCGGGGCAGAGGCACTGGTAGCTGCCTTCAGTGTTGCGGCAGGCGTGCTGGCACAGGCTCCTCACCCGGCACTCGTCCAAGTCTGGCCAGGCATGGCGGGGGACAGGCAGAGAGAAGCTGAGTCACAGAGGCCGGTGGCTGCACACCTGCCCTGGTTCCGGGGCAGAACAGGGAAACCCCCTGCCCCAGGTGCCCGCCACTCACCTGCCCCGCCCGCCCGGCTTCAGGGGTGGAGGACTCCCTCGCTTGGAGAGAGTAGGGACCCTGCTCTGCCCCTCAAGGCATAAGGGGGGCGTCACACCCACATGGACCCCTATGCCTGGGCAGGAGCCTCAGGCAGGCCTCTCCATCTACTTTGTCCGTCTCTTCTGCCCAGTGCCAGCCTCCAGGGGCTGCCCTCGCCCACCCGCTGTACCCACCAGTCCCGCTTCATGTTCTCCTGTCCTCTTGGCACTACCTCCTCCACTCCTGAAAATCTCTGCCTGGCTGCTTTACTCTGAGTACCCAAAGGGGTGTTTCTCAAAGTGGCTTCCTGGGAACACGGGTTTAGGAGGCCCTCCCTTGGGACAATATGTCCTGAAATTGAATGGTTTGAAAACTACTCCCTCCCCTGCTCGGAAGCCCCTTGCCCATCAGCACAGCCGCGGCTCGAGCCCTGCTTCCAGCGGTGGCCCTCTGCCCCCTCCCACCCCGCTGGCCTGCAAGTCCCCGGTGTCTGGACTCGTGGGTGGCGGCCCCCTGCCCCACCTAGGGGTCCAAGATAACAGGAGAAGGTTCTTCTGGGCTGGTTGGGGCCCAGCCTCACCTGTGCAGATGCCGTTCTGTCTGATGAAGCCCGGGGGGCACCAGGCCCGGCCCACGCTGCTCAAGGCCCCAGGGCCTGGCCGGAGGGTCACCCAGGCCTGGTAGGAGCTGCCAGAGACAGGCACCCGGGGCCGCAGCCAGGGTACAAAGGGGCCCAGGTGACTGACAGTGGTCACGTTTTGTCCGCTCCGCTCCAAGGGGGCGCAGGCCTTGCCGTCTCGGAGGAGGGTCTGGCCCGGCGGGCACAGGCAGCGGTAGCTACCCTGGAGGTTCTGACACTGGTGGGCGCAGGGCCTGGGCAGCCGTAGGCACTCGTTGACATCTGTAGAGGGGAGGCCAGGCAGGGCGTGGGGCTCACGGCATTTCCTCTGGCTGCAGCTGCCCCATTGCTCACCCGTCACATGCCGCACGCGGGCCTGCCTCCAAGCTGTCCCTCTGCAGTACACCAGCTGCCCCTCGGGCTCCAAGGCCCACCTCCCCCGCTCTGAGCATCATCCCAGGTCCAGCTTCCCCAGCCCGGTGCTTGTGGGTGCCTTGTTGGGTCCATTCTTCCTGCTAAGCCCCTCCGAGCTCCACCCCTTGTCTCTGCCCTCCTCCACCCTGTGAACTCCTGGGAAGGTCACGTGAAGTCTGGATCCAGGACCCCTGAGCACAGTCAGCGGTGCGGTTGCTTGGCTTGTTCTCACGGGCGCCATCACCACCAACACCCACTGCCAGGAGCCAGGGGTACCAAGCAGGGCCCCGGACGGGGTGGGTGTCCTCGTACCTAGGCAAGGCAGGCCGGTGCCCTGGATCCGGTACCCCCGGGGGCAGCTGCAGCGGTGACCACCTGGGGTGTTCTCACAGAGCTGGTTGTAGTGACATTGATCCAACTGGTCCAGACATTCATCCACATCTGGGGGCAGGGGCGGGGCTTAGCCCAGAGGCCCTCCCCTGGGGGTTGCCATCCCCCGCTATATCTGGGCCTCATCCCTGCACCCTTCTCCAATGGCAGTGCCAACTGGCTAAATGTGAGCACTTGCTCCCGCTCCTAGGGATACCATGTTGGAGGTTAGCAGGGCTCTGGCTAATCTCTGGGTTCTTGGGAGCATGGCCCGGCCCCACTCGGTGCCCCCTCACCTTCGCAGCTGGCCCCGTCAGCGGCCACCCGGAAGCCAGGCCCACAGTCAGGCAGGCAGTGGTAGGACCCGAGCAGGTTCACGCAGCGCTGTCCCTCTGGGCAGAGGCGGGCATCCCATGCGCACTCGTCCACATCTGGGGACAGAGTAGGCAGGCAGCTGTGTGAACACATGCCCCGGCCCTCCTTGCCATCCTGGCCCGGCCCAGCCAACCCACGTGGGCTTCCTCCCTGGCCCTGGAGCCCTGGCATGAAGGTCCCCAGCCCCTGCTCCCTCTTTCCATCACTGTGTTCCATCCTGTGTTCAGGCTGTGTCCCCCTGAACACAGCCCGCCTGGGGTCCCTGCAGCCTCGGTTGTAAGGTTGCAAACTGTCCCCTCAGGCATCCAGCTGGAGGCCCAGTGGACTTGGCGGCACCACGTTGAGTGGGGGGCACAGGCTTGGGGTCAGTATCAGGACACTCAGGGTCTAGTTTGTCATCCAGCCCCTTTGCTCCGGGGATAGGTAGAGCAAGCTGGGCCAATGAGCACACGCTCCCTGGCCAGCCCCGATTGCTCAGAACCGATGCTGGCTGTGGGAAAGCTCCCGAGGCTGTGTCCGGGCTCAGCATGTACGTCTCTGGGGATTTCCATTACCCCCCGACACACACACACCTGAGCCTCTCCCATCTACAGCTCTATAGGGACCTGGTGGAGACAGGACACTGGAATCCCCAGGCAGGTATCAGTGCTTCAGGAACAGATATCCCTGGAGGTAGGTGCACCTGGCCAAGGACCCTTCAGCGCACCGAGCCAGGTCCAACCAGTGCCTCTCCCCCGCGGCCACTCACCCCTGCAGTTCCTGTCATCCCAGGCCAGGGCGAAGCCAGCCGGGCAGGAGCAGGAGAAGCGGCCGGGCGCGTTGAGGCAGGAGTGGGAGCAGGGGCTGGGGCCGTCCAAGCACTCGTCCCTGTCTGGGCGGGGAGATAGCTGGTAGTCTGCACTCCCGGCCCTCCTGCCAGCTCGTGGAGACTGATGGTGCATCCCAGTCTGGGAGTCCTCCCTAGTCATGCCGGGGGAGGGGAGTGCTCACCGGCACAGAACGCTCCCTGTGTGTCCAGCTCAAAGCCGTCGGGGCAGCCAACTTCGTTCTCTTCTGTAAGACAAAGGGGATGCGCCCTGAGGACATGAGGGTGCCCCAGGCTCACAGCTCCCCCTGGTCTGGGCCAGGCTGTGTGCCCCTAGCTGGGAGTTCAGCCCTGTCCAGAGCCAGCCAGTGCCTGAGACAGGGCGCTCTTTCCGCCTCCAAGCCCAGGCCTGTCGGAGGTGGTGGCTGTAGGACATGCCCAGTCATGGAAATGTGCCCCGGGGGCTTCCAGAGAATCAGGCCGACCCAGAGGAAACCATCAAAGAAGAGGAGAAAGCAGCAGGTCACATGCGCAAAACCGTGCCAAGAACCTGGCGATGGAGGTTCTCTGGGACTGATGAGGTAGAATAGAAGAGATACGATTTTAGGTAGAAAGGAGACAAATTGGGAAGGAAAGAAAATATAGTTTTAAAAAGGAAACCTAAAACCCTTAGCTTCTGCAGGGTTTGCCCGGGACTTGCCCGAAGAGCCAAACAATGGACCAGCTTCACGTCTGCAATTCCTGAGGCGATTAGATTCTAGAGAAAGTGCTTCACCTTCTGCCAGAACTCTGCTTGCCTTGGTTTCGGGAGGGAAAAATACCAGGAAAACATCACACCTCTTTGTTAGAAGAGCCCTACACCTCCTTGGATACCCAACTTCTCATCTCTGCTCCTCTCCTGCTCCTGGAAAGCCCGTCTGGAGGGAATCCACATCTTTTGCCCGCTAAAGCTTCAAAGGGGAGGCCGCCATCCCATGGTGCCCCACTTCCTGCCATGGGCCTGGCCATCCCCCTTCTCCAGTGGGCATATAAAAAAGGTTGTAAAGATCCAGGGGGCACGCACTCTCTCTCTCTGCACCCCTCTGAGCCCCTCTCTGCCGCGGCTCTCATACTCTTGAAATAGCTGGTGCCTTCCCTAAGCGTGTATCCCCATCTTTCTTAAATTAAACCTGTGCCTTTATCTCTGACTGGTGTGTGCTGAAACTTTTTTGACATAAAAGCCAAGAACCAACGAGAAGTCATCCTGTCTCCCTATGACAGGACCACGGTCTCCCAGGGGCAGCGAGAACCAAAGGAGAGGGGGGCCGGTGGGTTCTGAACACAGGACGGAGACCAGACTACTAAGCGACTGTCAGGATGGCCACCCTTGCTAACGCGGCCACTGGGAGCCCGGCTGGGGTTCAGCACCTCCACGCCAGCACCATGCAAGGCCACGCTGTGCCCACCATGTAGATGGGAACACAGAGGCTGGGGAGGCCGGGGCGCTGCTGCCGAGGTCCCATAGCCAGAAAGGGGTGCAGATGGGACTTGAACCAGGTCTGCCTGGTGCTCCTCCCACCATCCTCATTCAGTATTAAAACTTTTTGGGACCTCAGATAATGACGACATGTGCACCATTAGCGCCCCTGGGTGGGACTATAAAGCATGTTCCCATGGTCTCCAGGGGTTCCAATAGTGGCTCCTGGTCCCATGAGTGGGGCCTGGGGGTGCAGGCATCTGTGGAGAAGAGGGCGGGGTGGAGCCTGAGCCTTGGGGCCAGAAGAAAGACTGCAGAGGTTTGGAGAGCCGCCTGAAGAGCTGGGGTGCGGGGAGGAGGACGGAGGGGCAGGGCTGCCGTCTGCAGAGCAGTGGGGAAGCTGTTCCCAGCCCCTGCCTCTGGCCCAAGGTCAGCCAGCTGCACTGGGCCCCTGGCAGGTTTCAGCGGAGCAGTGCGGGCAGAGAGGAGGACGGGCCTCGCCTCACCGGCTTGCAGGGCTGTGCTGAGCTGGAAGCGCAGGGCCTCGGCCTCGGGGTCAAAGGCCGAGCTGATAGCCGAGGCCCGCAGGTGCTGCACCAGCTGGGGCTGGACGCCCCGCGCCGCGTCGTACTGGATGCTGTGGTTGCAGCGCAGGAAGGTTGGGTGGGCGTCTTGCAGGAAGCGCTGCGTGGAGTCCACAAACAGCTGGCCGGGCCCAGTCTGCACATAGTGTTCCTGGAAGTCCTGGGGGTAGGGGAGGAGAACGCCTGGCATTCCAGCTCCCAAGCCGCCTGGGCCGGGGGCTGGGGAGAGCTTGGGCAGGCCTCTCTGCTCTTCCTTCCCGAAGCAGCTGTGCAGCCGGGGACAGCTCCCGGCCCTTCCGTGTTCTTGCTTGTGGAGTGGGGAGAACGCTGTCCCCCAGAAGCACGACCTGACCTCATTTCAATCTCCAGTCCTAACTCAAAGTCCAGGGCCAGACCACGGCCCAGCCCTGTGGCTGGGGTGTCAGGAAGGAGCTGGGGCCTGGCTGTGTGTGGGGGTGGGGCGGGGCATGCTCTCTTGCCCGTGCATCTGCGCGGCCCAGGGCCTGGCCACACCTGCACGTGAAGATCCGCACCAGCCAGGTTCTCGGGAATGGCGCCATTGACCACCACGTCGAGGAGGAGGAGTCCATCGGGATCCAGGCCCCGAGCCGCCTGCGTCATTGTGAGCAGCTCCCCTGCAGACCCAGAGTCACCTCGGGGAGGGGTCCTGGGCTCGGGCCTCAGCCCCCACCTGGCCCGGGAGGCCCTGCTCACCTGTAGCGAACGCCACGTGCGACTCTTGCCGGAAGCTGCCGCCGGTCAGGGAGTGGCCATTCAGGGCTTCTCCGCTCTCTCCAGCCAAGGCCCAATAGATGGGGGCGATGGCAGCCACCAGCACCCGCATCAGAGGCCCTGGACAGGGCAGGATGCGCAGGCCAGGTCAGGGCTGGACCACTCTCCCGCTCCGGATCCCTCCATGGCTCCCCACTGTCCCCAGGAGAGCTCAGCCCCTTCCCTCCCTGCCCACGCCCAGCCTGTGGACCACCTGTGCCAGTAATTTTTTTACTATTTATTTATTTATTTATTTATTTATTTATTTATTTATTTTGCGGTACCAGGGATTGAACCCAGGGGCGTTCTACCTCTGAGCTACACCCCTGGCCCTATTTTTTATCCTTTATTTTGAAACCGGGTCTCACGAAGTTGCGGAGGGCCTCACTAAGTAGCTGAGGCTGGCCGCAAACCCGGATCCTCCGGTCTCAGCCTCCCAAGTACTGGGATTACAAGCGTGCACCACCATGCCCGGCTCTGTGCCAGTAATTTAACCAGAACCTGGGAAGCAGCAAAGGTAAATATATATATTTCACAGGGTAGTTGTGAAAATTAATAAAGTAGGCCTTTACAAACAAAGGTCTATAACTTGTCGATATTCAACTCAGTTCAACAAATAGAGATTAAGGGCAACTGGGTCACCATGGAGCCTGAGACTCTACATCATTACACATTTGCCAGACCGGGTTGAAGATCAACCAAGTTTCCTAACTTCCAGACACCTTCCGGAAGAGCCCAGGAAGGGGGAATTGTTCCAAGCCATTGACTTTGAAGAAAGAGCCAAAAGCCGGGCGTGGGGGCACACGCTTGTAATCCCAGTACTTGGGAGGCTGAGACAGGAGGATTGCAGGTTCACAGCTAGCCTCAGCTACTTAGTGAGGCCCTCCGCAAGTTAGTGAGACCCTGTTTCAAAATAAAGAATAAAAAATAGGGCTGGGGATGTAGCTCAGAGGTAGAACGCCCCTGGGTTCAATCCCCAGTACCGCAAAAAAAAAAAAGAGCCAAAAAATTGCCCTGGGCATGGATTCTCGAACCTTCAGGTGATGCCTGGCCCTCTTGGCGCTGGGTGAAACCACACACTGGGCCAAAGGAACACTACTCTGTCCCCAATTGCTCCAGGCCAGGGACAGTGGCAGGTCTATGATGTTAACAGGAGGAACCCGGGTCCCCTGTGCGTGGGCAGAACCTCCTCTATGTTTCTGTCTATCATACAGCCTGGCCCAGGACCAGCTGTTTTCCCATGGCTCCTGCAGCTGGGATAAGCAGCCACATCTGTATAACACCTTGCTTCATTCACTCTCTGCTAACACCCAACTCCAAGTGACCCCTGGGCCAAAGTCCCTTGACCCCACGCTACTCGCGCCACACGGGGCTGGGGCCCGTGTGACTGGAGAGGGGCTGCGCTTAGTCAATGCACGCCGGTTCCCTGCTCTGGGTCCCCACGAGGGGCCTCGGGTCCCCAGGAAGGGCGCGATGGCAAGGTCCGCGAGGATGGGGCTGCACATCTCGCCGGGACATTCCTCTGTGCAGGACGCAGTGTTTATGAATCCCTGTGCAGAGGCCATTTCCCGGTTCCTGGGTTTTTTAGCTAATTTAATTCTCCACATTCCCCCACCCCCGTTTCCTCCAGCCTGCCCCCTTTAGTCATTTCTGGTCACCCTTCACTTTTCCATCAGCCTTGGACTTAACAGTGGACGCCTCCTCCCCACCCCAGAGCAGCTGGCGGCTGCAAGCGTGGTTCTCTGAGCTCCTGCAGTCCCAGAAGCCTGGCCACGTCACGCTCTCTCTCCATCTGGTTTTAATGCTGTTGTCTTGTTGGGTGGGGGGCTGGGAGCTGGAGAGGAAGCTGCCTGCACGTGGCTCGGACCCGGGTTTAAGCGTGGTTGGGTCTCCTCCGGGCATCAGGTGCAGCAAGCCTCGGAGTGCAGCCTTTGTCAGGGGTCCCTGGTGGGCTGGGGCGGGGCCTAGATGCAGGTGCCGCTCCGGCCTCTACTTACCCACATTTGCAGGGATGTGGCTGATGCTGCTCCGGATGGTGGTGACTCCAGAATGTGTCTCCTGTTGCACACTGGTGTTGAGAGTGGCCACACCAAATTCCTGGCCATTGATCACCCCAATCATGCTGCCCCGACTCCCCCGGGGCTCCCCTATGAAGAGGGAAATAAACAAGAGGGACACTTACTATCCACTCCCACTCTCTTGGTACAAACAAGTGCTGTATTCCCATTTCATGAAGGAGTACACCGAGGCCCAGAGAGGTCAAGTAACCTGCCCAAGGGCACACAGCGAATGGGTGATGGACTCAGCACAGAGGGGATCCTGGCTCAGATGAGAAGGGAGGCTGTGAGCCAACACCAAGTTGGCTTATATACAGAATGTGGCAGTGGGCCCGTAGATACACAGAAGAGCCTCTAAACGCCAGGACCCCATGATGGCAGGGCTGGCACACCGAGGTGGCCAGGGCACCACACCAGGGACTGAGCACCATCACCCGGACATCCCCCATCCATCAGTGACCCCGGTCCAGTGCCCCGCAGCCGGCCTGGCTGGGTGGGCTGGGTGCCGCGCGGCCGCCGGGCAGTCTGCGAGCAGACACTCCTCAGCGCTAATCGAATGGCCGGAGCAGGCGCGGGGCGCTTCCTCTGACTCATGGGCCAGCTGTCTCCCTGGGCACACGGCATTCCAGCAGGCAAGAGACAGAAATCAGCCTGCTTTGCCTCTCACCAGCTCCCAGGGGAAAATTAACAACAAAATTGCCCAGGATCTGTCAAGAAATAACATAAAACACTCAACGGCCAGGACCCTAAGTAGGTAAATCGGGGCTGACTCCGGGGCACAGCTGTGTCCTGCAGCCCGTGGCCGGGGCTTGATGAGATTTCATGTCCCTCTGGGGGGACGTCTCTCATCAGCATCCGCTGCTCTGGGCCGGGTGCAAGGGACAGGCGAGGCCATGAACCTACCCTGGCCTTTTCTTTTTTTATACTGGGGATTGAACCCAGGGGTGTTCTACCTCAGAACTGTACCTTCAGTCCTTTTTATTTAAAAAAAACTTTTTTTTGTGGTACTGGGGATTGAATCCAGAGGCATTCTACCTCTGAGTTACACCCCAGCCCCATTTTATTTTATTTTTTAAATTTTGAAACAGGATCTCACTAAGTTGCAGAGTGTCTCACTAAGTTGCTGAGGCTGGCTGTGAACCTACAACCCTCCTGTCTCAGCCTCCCAAGTACTGGGATTACAAGCATGGGCCATCACGCCCGGCTTATTTTTTAAATTTTGAAGCAGGGTCTCGCTAAGTTGAAGAGGGCTTCTCTTTAAGTTGCTGAGGTTGGCCTCGAACCTTCAATCCTCCTAACTCAGCCTCCCAAGTACTGTGATTACAAGCATGAGCCACCACACCTGGCTTAACCCTGGCCTTTTGATAAAAGGACTCAGGAGAAGCCACAGATAAGGAGAGAACATGAGCCAGCAGTTTTGGAAAGGGACGGGAATTTGGAGTCCAGGAATAGCAGCCATCGTGGACTTTCTGAGACCTGAAGTGCTTTAGCAACCTCCTGTACTTGGGAGGCTAAGACAGGAGGATCTGGGTTCGTGGCCAGCCTCAGATACTTAGTGAGACCCTTCACAATTTAGCAAGATTTTATTTCAAAATAAAGAATAAAAAATAAGGCCGGGGGTGTAGCTTGGAGGTAGAATGCCCCTGGGTTCAATCCCTGGTACCACACACACACAAAAAGAAAAAAGTATTATCTCTTCACATTTAGAAGGAAAAAAAAACTGGAAGAATATACCCCAAATAATCACCTAAGTTACTTTTGATAATTAAGTTATGGGAGATAATTACTTTTTCTTTTCAGATTTCTCTATTATCTGGTCTTTCTGCAATTAGATATATGAAGGAAAAATTGTTATTTCCATTAAAATATAAGGAGACGGTCATGGGTTGAATCGTGCCCCCTTTAAATTTACATGTTGAAATATTAACCCCTGGGATCTCAGATGTGGCCTTATTTGAAGATAGGGTCTTAGCAGAGGAGACCAAGGGACAATGAGGTCATTAGGGCAGTCCCTAGTCCAATAGGACTGGTGTCATTATGGAAAGGGGAGGTTTAGAGATAGACATGCAGGGAGCATGCCATGTGACAACAAAGGCAGAGACTGGGTGGGGCTTCTACCAGCCCAGGAACACCAGGAAGCCAGCGAGAGGCCTGGAAGATTCTCCCGCACAGCCCTGGGAGGAACCAGCCCTGCCGACCCCCGACCCCTGACCCCTGACCTCGGGGGTCCAGCCCCTATTCTGGGGGACAGCATCCCCTGCTTTAGCCCCCATTTGCAGGACTTTGTCACTCCAGCCCTAGGGACCAGTGCAGCCCTAGAGGCCACACGCAGAGCTCTGTGGTTTGAACCGGGGTTGTTCGTCACAAAGGGGAAGAGCTGGGACCAAGCTCTGAAACAGGGAGGAGCCTCAGACCTGAAGCCATCCTGAGACAGCATCTGCATCTGGTGTCAGACCGCTTAACATCCAGAGCTGTGTTTGTTGGCACCCTGCCCCTGCTTACAGGAGACAAGGGGACTGGGGCCAGAAGGGGTCCCATGTTTGGTGGGCTGTGGGTTTCAAGTGGCAAAGTGTCAGTTCCAATTAGT
This sequence comes from Glis glis, assembly GCA_004027185.1. Lineage (NCBI taxonomy): Eukaryota > Metazoa > Chordata > Mammalia > Rodentia > Gliridae > Glis > Glis glis. The sequence continues at coordinate 80,407 of PVJS01002193.1, forward strand.
TGAGAGGTGCTGCATGGAGAAGGTTCTATGGAGAAAGATTCTGACATTGTGTGTGGTGATAGATTGGTGATGCCTGGCATAGACAGAGGTAAAGAAGGGTTTTGTGTAGAAAGATTCTGATGTTGTATGTGATGATAGATTGGTGATGTCTGCCATGGACAGAGGTGGAAGAGGGTTCTATGGAGAAAAATACTGATGTTTCACGTGGTGACAGACTGGGTGATACCTGGCACAGACAGAGCTGGAGGAGGGTTCTGTGGAGAATTCTGACATTGCATATGGTGATAGATTGGTGATGCCTGTCATGGACAGAGGTGGAAGGGGTTTCTATGGAGAAAGAGTCTGACATTGTGTGTGGTGATAGATTGGTGATGTCTGCCATGGACAGAGATGGAAGAGGGTTCTATGGAGAAAGATTCTGATGTTACATGTGGTGATAGATTGGTGATGGACACTCATTTTTTTTTTTTTTTTTGCAGACCGGGGATTGAACTCAGAGGCGTTCTACCCCCGTGCTACACCCCCGGCCCTATTTTTTATATTTTATTTTGAAACCGGGTCTCACGAAGTTGCAGAAGCCTCACTAAGTAGAGAGAGAGACAGGGAGAGACAGAGAGAGAGCTGAGGCTGGCCGCGAACCCGGATCCTCCAGTCTCCACCTCCCAAAGTACTGGGATTACAAGCGTGCGCCACCACGCCCGGCCTTGGACACTCATTTTACCCTGCCTACTTCATGGGGTTGTGGAGCATCCAGAGGACATGTGTCCATGCCAGAGGAGCTGGAACAATCCGGATTCCCTGTCCAAGACAAGCGGCAAACACTTGGCCCCTCTGAGACTCAGTTTCCCCAGCTGTAAATGGCAGGAACAACAAGATAACCCGCAAGTACTCCCAGCTGGCTCATTCTGAGTTTGCAGCTAAGCTGAGTTTGCAGGGCAGGGGGCCAGGCCCCTGCAAGCACAGCATACCCCTGCACTTCCATTGCGCAGGACCCTGCCTCTGCCCACAGAGGTCTGTGCAGGGACGCCCGTACCTCTCACTGCCAGGAACGCCTGGGCTGTGGCAGAGCCCAGGAGGTTGTGAGCGATGCACTCATATGCTCCGGCATCCCCTGCCTCTGCTTGCTCCAGCCACAGGCTGCCATCTGGCAAGGTGCGGAGCCGGCGGCTGGCCCGCAGGGGTCGACCTGCCCGCAGCCACTCCACGGTGGGCGCCGGCTCCCCAGTGGCCTGGCATCGCAGCAGCACATCCTCCCCGGATCTCACTGTCGTGTCCTGGGGCTCCACTTGGAACACCGGGGCACCTGTGGGAGGCCCGGAGCAGCTGTTAGGAACATTGAATTCTTGGTGGTTTCTTTCTTTCTTTCTTTTTTTTTTTTGGTACTAAGGATTGAATCTAGGGGCATTCTACTTCCAAGCTACATTCTCAGCCCTATCTTAATTTTTATTTTGAAACAGGGTCTCGCTAAGTTGTCTAGGCTGGCCGCGAACCCGGATCCTCTGGTCTCCGCCTCCCAAAGTACTGGGATTACAAGCGTGCGCCACCACGCCCGGCCCTTTTCATCTTTCAAAATGGCAATTCTGTATCCCTCAAACACCAACTCCCAGGCTTTCTCCTTCCTCCCAGCAGCCCCCGCTGCTTCCTGGCTATGAATATGACTGCTCTAGGGACCTCAGGTAGGTAGTAACCTATAGTATTTGTGTTTGTAACTGACTTATTTCACTTAAAAGAATGTTTTCAAGGCCCATCCATATTATGTAGCATGTGCCAGAATTTCCTTTTTTTTAAAGTCTGAATAACATTCCATTCTATGAATAGGTGAATTTTATGGTGTACATTTTTATGGTGTACTCAATATAACTATATAACTGTGCTTTTTTTTAAAAAACCAGCCGGTCATGGTGGTGCACGCTTGTAATCCCAGTCCTTGGGAGGCTGAGACCGGAGGATCCCGGTTCGCGGTCAGCTTCAGCTACTTAGTGAGACCCTCTGCAACTCAGTGAGACTCCTGTTTCAAAATAAAGAATAAAAACTAGGGCTGGGGGTGTAGCTTGGAGGTAGAATGCCCCTGGATTCTATCCCCAGTACTGCAAAAAAAAATTAATAAAAAAATAAAAACAGACAAACTCAGGATAGCAATTACCGGAGTGGGGGGAGTGACTAGAAGGGACATGTCGGGGGGTGGGGGATCCGGGAGTTGATCCCAGATCAGCTGGGTGGATCCACATTATGAAAATTCATCGAGTGGGACACGGAGGGCACATGCTCTTCTCCATAAGTGTGCTCGTCTTCAATGACCCATTTTCTATAAAATCCTGATTGAGCTGGGCGTGGTGGTGCACGCTTGTAATCCCAGTACTTGGGAGGCTGAGACCGGAGGATCCAGGTTCGCGGCCAGCCTCAGCTAATTAGTGAGGCTTCCACAACTTCGTGAGACCCGGTTTCAAAATAAAGGATAAAAAATAGGGCCAGGGGTGTAGCGCGGAGGTAGAACACCCCTGGGTTCAATCCCCGGTACCGCAAAAAAAAAAAAAATCCTGACTCCTTTAGGGGTCACTCTGGGGCTTGGAGGGCACTCTGTGAGCTCTTAGCTGCTTGGCGGATTTAAGAACCCTTGCTAGGCACTCGGAAGTTCTGTCATGAGTAACAGGCTCCCCAGGCCTAGCGTTTGGGTCCCTGGTGTTAATTAGCCTGAGCCAGAGTGTCACCCCGCATCCGGGAAACATTTCACAGGACTTCAACCGTGGGTTCCAAATAAATATTTGTTACCCAGCCGCCGCTCACACGTCCCCGGGGCCCCTGAACAGGCTGAGACTCACTCTGAAGCACGAGGGTCACGGCCTTCCTCACGGTGCCCAGCTCGCTCTCTGCCAGGCACTGGTACCGTCCCGCGTCCTCCATCTGCAGGCGTCAGGGAGGGAAAGAGTAGGGATTTGGAGGCCGGACCACCCTGTGGCCGAATCCCAGACCTGCTGTCTACTGTATGGAACCCACTGCTGGGGCATCCACGCGTCTCTGGAGCCTCAGTTTCCCCATCTCTAAAGCGGGCGCGGCAACCACTAGGATTGTTGCCAGCAATGAATGAAATGATGCCGGGCGATGCGAGGCAGGTGGCAGCCCTCGGTCAGTACTGGGTCCAGGGGTCACTATCCCACTACTGCTGCTGTTACTACTAGTCCTATTTTTTTTTTTTTTTGGCGGTATCGGGGATTGAACCCAGGGGCATTCTACCTCCGGGCTACACCCCCAGCCCTATTTTTTATTCTTTATTTTGAAACAGGGTCTCACTAAGTTGTGGAGGGCCTCACTAAGTAGCTGAGGCTGGCCGCGAACCTGCGATCCTCCTGTCTCAGCCTCCCAGGTACTGCAATTATAAGCGTGCACCACCATGCCCGGCTCTACTAGTCCTATTATTATCCGTATCCAGAGACAGCTCCCAAATGGGCGAGATCAAGGCTGAGGATGGACTTGCCTCAGGACTGACTTGTGGATTTCAGCACAATCGCTGGAACTTGGGACACAGAACAGAAGGTGGGAGGGGGCTGCCCCAGGGCCCGGGGGCCTTTGGAAGTAGCAAGGAGTAGGAATCAGGCAACCCGGGGAAGGTCTCCTCTTCCTGTCTGTGGGCCTCTCTGAACTTTGGTATCTTTACTTGTAAAATGGGGCACTATTACGTCCCTCCTCTGCCATGATGTCATTAATAATAATATTTGGGGGCATTATCATGGGTCACTCTTTTTTTTGTGGTACTGTGAATGGAACCCAGTAGCATTCTACCTCCGAGCTGTACCCCCAGCCCTATTTTATTCTTTTTATTTTGAAACAGGGTCTCACTTAGTTGCGGAGGCCTCACTAAGTTGTTGAGGCTGGCAGCGAACCTGTGATCCTCCTGTCTCAGTCTCCTAAGTACTGGGATTGCAAGCATGCACTACCGTACCCGTTTTTTTTTTTTTTTTTTTTTGCAATACTGGGGATTGAACCCAGGGGTGTTCTACCTCTGAGCTACATCCCTAGCCCTATTTTTTATTCTCTATTTTTTGTGTGTGTATGGTACTGGGGATGGGACCCGGGAGCATTCTACCTCCCAGCTACACCACCAGCCCTATTATTTTTTTCATTCTTTATTTTGAAACAGGACCTCACTAAGTTGCAGAGGGCTTCACTAAGTAGCTGAGGCTGGCCGTGGACCTGTGAGCCTCCCGTCTCAGCCTTCCAAGTACTGGGGTTACAAGCGTGCGCCACCACGCCTGGCTGTGGGCCACTCTTAAATCCCTGGTATGGGCCAGTATACTAATTTCTCACTATTAATCTATGAAGGAGAAATAATTCTTAGCTCCACTGAGTGGGTGGGGTGACTGAGGCAGACAGGTCACATCCCTGCCTGGAGGTCATCCTAGAAGGTGGTAGGAGGATATGAACAGGCAGGGAAGTGCTTTGTAGACTGTAGAGGACTGTGCCAAAGGTTGTCCCTGTCCAGGGTGCCAGGCCCTGCTTGCCTCAGTCCTGTGGATGGTCAGCGAGCCGTTCAGCAGCTGGTGGCGGAGACGGCTGCCTGCCAGCGGAAGGCCATCTTTGGTCCAGTAGATGTCTGGTGCTGGGTCTCCACGGACCACACAGTCTAGCCGGATGCTGCCCCCTACAGGCTCCACCATGTAGGAGAAGGCCTCCCCTTCTAGGACCGGAGCCTCTGCATGGGGTGACATCATATGAGTGGTCTAGAATGGCTCCCTTGAGGATCGACATCCCATAAACCTGTCCCCAGAGGTCTGTCCAGCCCCGCCTCCAGGGGGTCCTGCTAATCCAGCTGTCTGTACATAGTCAACGCGTTGGGAGGGCAGATAGCTTCTGTGTCATGTTTTGTGTCACATAGACTGGCAGGGGCTACCAGGAACTGTGCCAAGAAGAATTTGAGGCTGTGTGGGAATCGTGCTATGATTGATTAGTGATGCCTGAGACAGGCACAGGAGGGACCAAAGCATTCTGTGTGTCTACAGTAATTGCTCTCACAGATAGATTACACCTGCTACACAGTACCTTCCAGGTACTTCAGAAAAAGAGCACTGGGACATCTGTGTTGTATTCAGCAACACTAAGAGCTTCATACGAATCTCCAAATGCTGGGATGCCCAGCGCTGGCTTCTATCCTTTGTGGTTTAAGTGACACTGAAGCCACCCCCTAAGTCACAGCTGTGTCCTGGTGTCTTGGGTCGCTCAGCCCTCGACCCAGCCCCACCTGTCCTGAGGTTGAGCACAGGAAGTCACCGTGTCATCAGGGTTACCTTGCTGCTCTGGTGGAGCAAGGCTGAAAGAGATAAGCGGCAGGGGACACAGCCACCATGCCCTCCTCCCTCCCTGGCACTGTCCGGGTGTAGGTAGGGTCATGGGTGGGGTGTAAAATATACTGATGCTGGGGCCCTACTCCAGAGAGGCTAGTTCACTGAGTGGGGGGTGGAACCTGGGCCTTGGCATTTTATAAAGTCCCCCAGGGGACCCCAACATGGCCAGGGTGGAGGACCACTAGTTAGAGGGTAGGAGCCTGGTTTCTCGGAAAAGCAATAAACCAGGCTGTGCGGAGTCGGGAGGGAACGGCACACGCCAGCACCGTACCCTTCACGTGCACGAAGCTGACCGCCTGCACGCGGCCCACTCTGTTCTCAGCCCAGCAGGTGTAGGCCCCGCTGTCCTTCCGGGTGACGGCCACCTTCTGCAGTGTGCTGCCCCCATCCTGCTCGGACACCCCCTCTGTGGCGGAGAAAGAGACGCCCAGGGGCTCTGAGTTCACGTGCGGGAGCCCCTTGCCCTGCACATTCTACTCGGGCCTGGGCATCCAGCAGGTGCTTAATAAGGGTGCAGAAACAGAAGGGGGCGTCCCTCCTCCCTGGGGGGAAGGCTGACCCAGTCAGACCTGTCGGTGGCCAGAGGCATTTTATAGCACCTGGCCCTGGGTTAGGAATGTGAGATGTCGTATTCTAACTCAGAATAGTACCCTTCTGCAGCGGAGGGGATTGGGCCATTCATCATTCAGCACACATTTATTGAGCACCTACTGTGTACTCTACAGGCCTTGTATTTCTTTGAATGTTACTTAGGTCCCAGGTGGGAGGACAGAGCCTACCTCCCAGGGAAAGGGGTTTGCTGAAGGCCCCCAATAGGGGCGGCAGGCCTGGGCTAGAGCATGAGCCCCCCTTCCAAGTCTGAGGTCTCTGGGTTGACTCTTCCTGGTGGCTTCTCCCCAGCTCTGACATACAGCTTGTCATAGTCAGATAAACATAGGTTTGTCCTCTTTCCCCAGATAGGACCGAATCTGGAGACCCAGAAGCCACAGGGCCTGCCAGCAACCGCAGTCTCCTCTAGGCTGCGTCCCTGAGCCTGCCCTTCCTCCACCTCCCCAGGTCCCGTCCCCCTGGCCCCCAGCAGGCCCAAACCTGTGACTGGCCGGTTGTTGATGGTCCAGCCCAGGCGAGGGGGCGGGCTGCCGCGGGCCGCACAGCGAAGCCACAGCCGGTCCCCGAGGCGCAGGCTGCGGTCCCCGGGCAGGGTGGTAAAGACGGGCAGCGCCAGGATGGTGAGGTGCAGGCGGCGGCGGGCCCGGCCCGCAGCGTTCTCGGCGGTACAAGTGTACGTGCCCGCGTCCTGGCCCTGTGGGCAACGGGAGGCATCAGCCTGAGAAGCATCGCCTGGCGTGGGCCACATCGCCCCTGGAGACCACGCCCCGGTGACCACGCCCCGGAGACCACGCCCCAGAGACCACGTCCCCGG